>APFE030249149.1:3986-18676 GCA_000404065.3 Pinus taeda
AATACATGGTAGCCACTCATGCAAGCAAGGAAGCAGTTTGGTTGCAGAGATTGTGTTCAAGTATGGGGTTAGTACAGCGAGCTATAAGGATAGACTGTGACAGCTAAAGTACAATTTTCTTGGTAAAGAACCCTGCATATCATTCAAAGACAAAGCACATTGATGTTCAGTATCACTTTGTGAGGGATATGATAGAAGACAAAAAGGTGTTGCTGGTAAAGGTGGACACTTTGAATAATACTGTAGATGCATTGACAAAATCTGTGAGCTCTGAGAATTTCTCTTGGTGTAGAGAAACAATGGGCGTTTCAGGGTTGGAAAAATGACTAAGCTCTCTTGTGGTCCCCTGTAGAAAGAAAACAACAAGTGGGAGATTGTTGGGTTGTGTTATATTCTTTCCACGACTAACCTACGTAGTGAACTGGGGGGTTAGAGGGGGGGCGGAGCCCCCCCTTCGTTGTGACGCGGGGGGGTCACATGGGGGGCGGCAGCCCCCCTTGTCCGGGGAGTTTGAGTGGGGCGGGTAGCCCCCCTCTGTGGGGTTCGGGGCAGTGCCCCGAGAAATATTTTTTTTTGGACCCTATATTAGGTTGCGCGAACCTACCTATGGTTTTCGGTCCATGGTTTTGGATGCGATGGTTTTCAGTCCATGGTATTGGATGCTTCGACATGTATAAATATGTATTGTAAGATTGAAAGGAATAAAATGAAAAATCAAGCTGGTAGTCTCGGTTTTGAGATCCAGTGGGAAATCTCTGTGTATATGTGTGTTATGCTCTCGCATTTTTATTTTTCATGTGATTTACAATTCGTATGCAGGTAATTTCTGTACGAGGTTAAAACCTATAGTCACCAGCCTCACCTCCATCTCCACTCACCCCACCTCTGCCACCACCATCGCAGTTTAATATGGTGAGTGCGATCAAAGTACGGGTATTCAAAGGAGTGGGAAACAAAGATCCGGACCAATTCTGGTTCGTGGTCAAAGCAGTATGGGAAGCACAGGGTGTCATGGATGATAATATTAAAAAGGCTACGCTGGTGAGCACACTGTAGGATTTCACATTAACGTGGTATATCAAGCATTCTAATGACCAACCGAATATAGGAATTGTAGAGATGCAGGTCGTGCTAATCAGGGAATTTAGCAGGCTAAAGTTAGAAACAAAATCAATCATTGGGTTTAAATAGATCGCGATGCTCCTAGGCGAGACCCCCTAGGATCTGGACCAAAGGCTAAAGAGTATGATCTGTGAAGCCAATATGGCATTAACAGATGCACAACATTACACATGGTTTGTAGCATCTCCGACACCGAACTTAAGGACGACGCTATCACAGAAAAAAATTTCCTCCTAGGGCGAAGCGTTGGAGATGGCAATGAGATTGCCTGAGACCCCTATACAAGACCCTGGGTTTGGAGTCCAAAAAATCCATGTTCAACTGCAAAATCTATGTATGGAAATGCAAAGTTTGAAATAGGACAAGACACCTCGGTTGGAGGTGGGTGAGGAAGTATGGTGCATAAAATGTAAAGGCCAAGGGCACGATAAGGACCATTGTCCAGTGTTCACAAACTACTTAGCAGGAGGAGAGCCAATGCCATTAAGACTGGAGGCACAGGCAAGGCCAAGCACAACGTTTGCATTATGGTGTGTGATTTTCTAGATAGGAGGGAAACACACCACGGATAATTGTCATTTGTTGTAGAAGTATACGCAGATGTCCCAGCAATTGTTTTGTAATTTCTACAGGTCGGTAGGCCATGATGAATGCACCTACCGAAGATATCAACTAATGATGGATCAGACCCCTACCTACAGGGAGAAGACCGAAATGCGAGCCCTCGAACCAAATGCAGGGATGGCTTGCGTTGGGTTTTAGGGGCGCGGTAGGGGTTGAGGCGGAATGGTGCCAAGATGGGGTCGCAGACAAATAATTTGTTACAATTGTAGAGGCCCAGGGCATTATGCCTGTGATCGTACAAACCCGACAAGGATATCATGTTGGTATTGTACTCAGTTTCATCATGAGGTAGAAGACTGCCCTTCATTGATAGCGAAGATGTGAAAAAAGGGGGTACTCTAGCCCCCTCCGACTCAGAATTTACAAATGATGAGGTCTAAGTCACGCGAATAAGACCCAAATGTAAACATGATGCTCAGGAGTGGTATGACCATGGGATATGATAAAGGGGAGCAGCCAGAAGAAAGTGTGTGGGTTTGCAAGCCTCCTACAAAAGAACCCAAGTTTTATCTGGAACAGGCGAAGGAGACATTCATGGAAGCTAAAAATAGCTTCATGGAGGCCTCCACTTCAAGTAGTAAGGATCAACTAGAACCAGGGATGGATCCTTCAATTCTCACTACCTTTCTAGAGACATGCATGAAACTACTACACGACAGCAAGGCAGTCAAAGGACTACAGGAACTAATCACTAGGTGTGCAAGGTCAGGAGAACGGCGCATGTTGTGGAAACTTGGAAAGCATGCATTGCACACTAGAAGGGAAGTGAGGTTGACTATGCAAATTGGTGAGTATGAAATGGATCAGGTAATCCTAGATATGGGTGTTAGTTTCAGTCTTTGCAGCCTTCCTCTAGTGATCAAGCATGCTCTTACAAAGTGATTTTAAGGTGTCAAGGTCAAATTTTGTCATTTCACTGAGCCTTCAAGCAAAATTTGGTCACTAAGTATTAGGTCTAGGGTTTCTTTTCACTCTTTTCAAAGTTGTCCAAATGTCATTCCATGTCACCATTCATCTGAGTGTACCATCATTCAGAGGGTTGTCATCATCATGTCGAGTTCCACTCGGTCATTTTACACCTTGTTCATGCTTCAATTGTGCCTAGGTAAAGTTCATTTCCCTCTCCTAGGGTTTTGAAGGCTTTCTCTTGGATGGTTAAATCATCAACAAAAATTGTATCCTAATGTTCATACACCTTCCCCTATCCTTAATGTACCTTATTAAACACTTTCCATCACTAAGATTTCCCAAATTCCTCATTTTTGCACAAACCCTAGTTTCTTGCTACAACTTGACAATTTCCTTGGTTGGGCCTGTGTTTAGCCCTTTTGGACCCCTTCCCCTCACTCAATCTTTGACATTCCACTTTCCCCTACTTCCTAACATCCCTCCCCACTTCAAAAAATTTCCTCAAGAATTTAGAAGCCCCCTATCCCCTTCATTTCGCTCCATTTCGACAAGTCCCCTGTTTCACACATCGGGATAAGTTTTACTCCAATGATTTTTCTGAGTAATAAAAGATGAATTTGGGAAAACTAAGAGAGGTTTTTGTCCACAATATGCTAATGAATATCAAGATTTCTCCTCGGGAAAATCAAGATTTCTCCTAGCTAGGTTGGCAAAATAACTTTCTTGATGAGTCAAATGATAACTAAACATAGAGATATTTCCAATGAGCTATCATGAGCTCAATTTGGAGTTGAGGAACACCTTCAGAAGTTGACTGCAACAGCACTCTATCTTTAGGCAGCCTCATTTGGCACATTTTGACCAGTCTTGGGAGATTTGATTTTTGACAGGGAAAATGAACTCCAAATTGAAAAATTCTAATTGGGTTGGAAATTATACTCAAATAAATTTCCAACGAGCTATCCTACACCCAATTTTGACACTGGGAAAGCCTCAAAAAGGCTCCTGCAAAAAGTCGCTACACATAGAGATGGCGTGGCGCATTGGATTGCTCTCCACAGTGCAAAAAATACACTGGCGCGACGCATAGAGATGGCGTGGTGCATTGGGCTAAAAAGCCTGAAATTCTTTCAAATCTTCCTCAAAATTTCAAATTCTTCATTCCACAAGTATAGATTCAAGCATGGAGGAGCTGAACTGAAGCACAAAGGGGGATCTTCATCAAGCATGTCATAATAAGGTTGGGAGATTCATCTAGCTCATGTCCACAAGGTCTTGTTCCCTCCTTCATCAAAGGATGGAAACTTACTCTAGTAATGCTATTTACGATTTTCCTTCTTACACTCGCGAGAAGTGCTATGGCTATGATAATATAAAATATGTCAAGCAGAAGCCAACAAGCATATGTAGAAGCCGGCAATGTTGTGGAGCAAAAAATTGGTTCATTTAGCACAGTTGATGCTTTTATTGGGGAGAAGAATGTTGTGACTGAATATGAAAATTCCCTTACGATTGCTTACAAGGCTATTGCTCATCAATGGTTGGTACCTAGTTTGGGCGTTGGGTCCTTACATTTTATTCTGTTCCCCACCTTTGCATTGGCTCTTTGGTATGGATAACGGTTAATTATTCATGATGGATATTCTAGATCCGAGTGTGATTGATGTCATCATTGCAGTTCTGAATGGAGGCGTCGCCATGGTTAAATGCCTTTGGAGCTCGACAAGTTGTAGCTTACAAAATGTTTGAGACCATTTATAGAAAGCCAGAGATTGTTGTATATGATACAAATGGATTGGTATTTGAGGATATTCAGGGTGATATTGAGCTCAAAAATGTACTCTTAGGTTACCCAACATGGCCTGATGTTCACATATTTTCAGGGTTCTCACTGGAAATAGCCAGAGGTACCATTGCAGCTATAGAGGTACCACTACAACTATAGTTGGAGAGAGTGGAAGTGGGAAGTCCACAATTATAAGTCTTATAGATATATTCTATGATCCACAAGCTGGTGAAGTGCTTATAGATAGTGTCAATATCAATCAATTTAATGGATAAGGAAAAATATTGGACTTGTAAGCCAGGAACCTGCTCTCTCTGCAGCCACTATTAAGGAGAATATTGCATATGGTAAAGATGGGGCAACACAGAGGAAATACAGGTTGCTAGAGAGCTTGCTAATGTGGAAAAATTTATTAGTAACATGCCTCAGGTTTGTAGAAATAGATCTTCATCATTGGTGATTGGTATGTTCCTCCTTGTGGAAATGTGTTTCTCTTGCACAACATTTTGTGCATGCCGACAGTCATGGTTGCTCTTTTCGGGGATTTGATACCCAATTCGGAGAGCATGGTACCCAATTATTTGGAGCTCAAAAGCAAAGGATTTTGATTGTAATTGCGTGGCCCATCATTACATGGCGCAAAATATGAGTTCCAAGGCACGAATAAGGAATCTGAAGGCAAAATTGAAGAAGGCAACGAAGAAGCAAAAGAGGAAAAAGGAGCATGATCACCTTCGGATATTGGACGAAGCCTCTTTAGCCCAGCATGACACTTGATAGATAAGGTGCAGCCCAAATTTCAAGAAATTTGGAGCAATTTTTGCATTTTTGAAAATTTTTGCATTGAAAAACAAGGTTTTGCCTCCCTATGCGTCGTGCCACATGGTGCTCGCTTTTGCTAGAGGGATCCAAATGGAAAAAAATTTATATTTTTGGATTTGGCATGAAAGATCATGACTTCTGGTGCATGGCCAAGAAATTTGGGCAAGTTTTGAGTCTCCAAGAGGTCAAAGATATACAAAAAATGACCTCACTGCCCCTTTTTTGACACACAAGAAGCAGTCCCGGGGGATTGAAGTTTTGAGGAACAAATGGACACCAAATTGAAAAATTCCACTTGGGTTGAAACATAGACAGATAGGGCTTTCCAACAAGCTATCTGGGGCTCAATTTGGACTTTGGGAAGTTCATCAAACTCAGCCTCAAAGTGGTGTGATGCATAGAGGATTTGGCACGGTGCATAGAGGATTTTGCTCAATTTTTCACCTTCTAGCTCAGAAATTCGGCCAGTTTTCACTAGTCTTTCTTTTTGATGTAACTTTTGATCTATCTAATTGTAATTGGAGAACCATGATGTAATATTGGTATATTTTTACTTTATATAGAAGATTCATTCAATAAAAAGTGAAATTTTAATGAATGAATCAGTTTCCTACCTTATAGAGGCAAGTTGTTTTGATTGCCTAGATTTTAGTGCTTTGTTTAGAATTGGTTGAAACAGCTCCTGGAATGATGAGCTCGACCCCTATAGGCATGGGAATGGGTTAGGATGATCTATATCATGTATCTTCTAAGTCATTTTCAGGGTTGGATTCTTGAGAAAGCCTTGAGATTCATTGTACATTCATATTTTCATTTTGGCTAAGGAATTGAGACCAGGGTTTGCAACACTCTTTGGGATTCATGTGGCAATTTGTCTTGGTACAATTTTTTTCTTTGTTATTGTGATTTTTTTTATGTATACCATTATCTATCTTATGTCTTCTGAACTAAACAAACAAGAGTGTAAGTAGAATACATTGAAAATGCAATGCTCTACTTGAAGTTTGCTTTAGTTGTTTGATGTTTTCAGCTGTTGGGGGAGGATTCATGATTGCCCTTGCCCTCTTCAACACCTAACCTATATTTTCCTACCATCTCATTCAATTCTAAGTGCCAAAATGATTTCCTACCTTGCCCCATCGGGAACCCTGCAGGACTGTGTCTCACTCCCTGCACCCAAAACCTACCTTCTCAACCGAGCCAATAACTCATCAATTCATTCAGAAAACATCTTGCACACACATACCTAGCCTAAAATCAGAAGATATTTCAGTCACCTCAAGCCCCATAGATCATCATTCGTTGATTTTACTCGGAGAGAGCCCTCTCCTGTCCTCATAGGGCTAGCTACGAGGCTAAGCGTGGTTTGATGTGGACCTAGAAGCTTACCTTTTCAGCCTGAGGTAAATCTAGGCTCTAACACTGGGTTCGGACGTGAATGTACTACCAAATAAAACACGGGAACACATGAGAAGACCCACGTTACAATGGTCCCCCATTCAGTTATGGATGGCGACCAAAAGAATATTTTTCCCATGGGAAGATTGCAAGGGGTAATAGTCGATATTGAAGGTGCGAGTGTGCAAGCAGATTTTGAAGTGATAGAGATTTTCGATGATAGCAATCCCTATCCCATGCTACTAGGAATAGATTGGGCTATTGATATGAACAGAGTCATAAATTTGAAGTAGCACAAAATTATATTTGAGAAAAAGTCACTATGCGTAGTAGTACCGCTGGATCCGACTGAAGGAATGCGATACATTGAACCGGTGCACAATGACGATAATGATGGATGATCTCGACTATATCTACAGGATAATTGCACAAGGAGAGGATTGGGTGAATCCAACTACAGATGGAAGGATTTCATGGGGGCACGAAAGCTCCTACACTTCCGATTCAGATGAAGAGATAGAGTGATGGTAGAATCGGCTGCATGAAGTAACAACACTGAACTGCAACATGATGATCAGATCATTGCGTTGCGTGACAACAGAGGCAAGGGAGTTGCCGACATATGATGGATTTTCAGTGGTGGATAAATTCCTGAGCAAATTTGAAAGCACAGTACAAGAACAGCAAAGGTTCGATGCACTGAAGTGGGTACTGTGCGCAAGACCCGCACAATGGTGGGGTACACATCAAGGAAATTTTGGGGACTGGCGCAAATGCAGAAGGATGATGCACCTATGTTTTGGAAAACCACAAATATGACTAGTAGACAAATATGATGGACGAGATGATCCATGCACACACCTCATGAAATGGACCAAGGTCTACGAGGAAGAGCCATAGCCTGAATGGGTACATTTATTCTACCATAACCTAGACCTCATACCCATGAATTGGTATATAGAGATGGAGCTCCGCCATGGTATGGGTGAATGGGATGTCTTGCATGAGGGATTCTTGGTAACATTCACATTTGAATATCGTTGGTCAGATACTGTTGATGATGCGCTACAAGTAGTAAAAGCCTCTATCTTCAAAAGACCACAAGAGCCAATGGGAGTACTTCAGCCAAAATGAGTGACACAGTTAAGCAGTGCACTGAAGATTTATATCGTGAATGTTGAGGAGGATGATGAGGACCCACGGAACATTAAAATTTCATAAATGGAAGGCCCTCGCGAGATTTGCGGACCATCACTTGAAGACCCCCACATCACCGCATCGCTAAAGACGAAGCGGTTCAACATTGGAACGGAGGCAGAGCTAAAGTACACAACACTTGGGGACTATTGGGATGATGCCACAGTTGATAAAGTCATTGAGTTACTCTGTGAATACCAAGACTTGTTCTCGACCAAAATTACGGACTTAAAAGGGATTGTTGGTGATTTAGAGATGATGAACATCACCCTGAAACCCAACATGAAGCCAGTTACGCAGCGACCTTACCAATTGAATCCGAAGTATAAAGAAAAGGTTCGCGATGAATTAGAAAAAATGCTCGCAACTAGAAGTATTGAACCAGTGGAAGAATATAACTAGGTGAGTCCTATGGTAGTACAAGAGAAAATAGAAGGGTGAAATAAGAATATGTGTAGACCTCAGGAAGCTGAACGACACCTGTTTACATGATCCATACCCAACACCATTCATAGATAAAGTACTAGAGAATGTTGGTGGTCAAGAAGCATACTCATTCACAGATGGATTCTCAGGGTACCATCAGATCAAGATCATGCCGAAAGATAGGAGAAAAATGACCTTCACAACATAATAGGGTTTCTTTCAATACATCGTTATGCCATTCAGACTGAAGAATGCGCCCGCTATATTCTCACGCATTGTGGTAGCCGCGTTCAAATATCACATCCACAAGTTTATGGAAGTCTATCTAGATGACTCGACTGTTTTTGGATTAGTTAAGCACCATGTAGCGAGCTAATATTTGATGTTGGATACTTGCCGCCCACACTAGATTGGGCTGAACCTGAAGAAGTGCACATTCCTCATTCCCTTTGGAAACCTACTGGGACATGTGGTCTACAAACAAGGACTGATGGTGGACCCTACGAAGATTGCCATTATCCTAAATTTGGAAGCACTACGAAGTGTTAAACAACTGCGTGCTACCTTGGGACACATTGGATACTATAGGAAGTTCATAAAAATCTATGCCCAAATAATTGCGTCAATGGAAAAGCTATTGAAAAGGGATGTTACATATTGCTGGAATGATGATTGCATGAAGAGTTTGGATGTCTTGAAGGGGAAGCTGTCCTCCGCTCCAATCCTGGTCTTCCCGAAATGGGACGTGAAATTTCATGTACATGTTGATGCGTCGTGTATCGCATTGGGAGTTATACTCACACAGGAAGGCACAAAGGGTATAGATCACCTGATCACGTTTATGAGTCGAAGATTGTCCAAAGTAGACAAAAACTACTCTACCACTGAGCATGAGGGGTTGGCAATGGTGTACGCACTCCAAAAATACTGACACTATTTACTTGGAGGACATTTCAAGATGTATACCGACCATTATACATTGAAATACCTGGTGAACAAGCCTTTGTTGGGGGGGAAATATGCAGGTGGCTTTTACTGATTCCATAATATGATTTTGAGGTCATAGTCAAGCTAGGATGCTTAAACGCAGGACCAGACCACTTGTCATGAATTGAGACACGTTAGGAACCAACAAATTTGGAGGAGGGACTACGTAATGCATAGCTCTTTGCAGTACATGTTGTAGACAGACACTTGGAAGATATAATCCATTTTCTAACAATAGGGAACACCGAAGGAGTACTCAATCCAACAGAAGAAGGAATTGGTGGTGCGCGCGACGAACTTTTCTGTCATTTTGGGACACCTCTACAAGATGGGTGACGATGAGATATTGTGAAGATATGTACCTGAATTTGAATGAGGTCAAATCCTCGTGGAAGCACATGGGGCACTAGAGGAGGACACTATGCAGGACATGTGACCACATAGAATATTCTTCGTGCCGGGTTATGATGGCTGACCCTGCACCAGTATTCGAAAGTGCATTGTGAGGCCTGCGATATATGTTAAAGGATAGGAAAACCATCATGAAGGGATGAGATGCCACTAAATCCCTAAATGACACTACAACCATTTGAGAAATGGGCAATCAACTTTGTGGTAGCGATCAAACCTTAGGGAAAGACGGGTGTGCACTACATCATCACTACGATGGAGTATCTGATGTTGGGTTGTGTTATATTCTTTCCACAACTAGCCCAAGTAGTTAATCGGAGGTTAGAGGGGGGGAGGTCACAGGGGGTTTGAGGTGTACCCGTAACCCCACTTTATGGGGTTTGGGGCAGTGCCCTGGAAAATTTTGGTTTTGGACCCTATGTTAGGTTGGGCGAACCCACCTATAGTTTTGTGCATGATTTTCGCACATGTTTTTGGACACGATGGTTTTCAGTCCATGGTATTGGACATGATGGTTTTTTGTTCCATGGTATTGGATGATTCGGCATGTATAAATATGTATTATAACATTGAAAGGAGCATAATGAAAAATCAAGCTAGTAGTCTCGATTTTTGGATCCAGGGCAAAATCTCTGTGTATATTTGTTTTATGTGTTATGCTCTTGCATTATTTATTTTATGTGTTTTAGAATTTGTATGCAGGTAATTTCTGTACGGGGTTAAAACCTACATTTGGTATTGAAGCTATTTGGGCTTCAAGGGGACGCCTTTGTTGTTGAGGAGTTTCGCTTGGGCCTATGGTAGACCCTATTTAGTGGGAGATCTGCGAGATCAATTCTAGTGGTGAAAGAAGATGACGAGCAATGGAAGATAGAGATCAACAAATTAAATGGTCAAATTTTTGAGTTGTGGAAACTCAAGATGGAGTATCTTTTGGTGGATAAATATCAGTGGATCATGGTAGATCTGGGTACTAAACCAATAGGAGTGTCCGATGAAGAATGGAAGAAGTTGGATATGAAGGCAAAGAGCACAATATGATTGTGTGTATCAGATTCAGTATTGTTGAATGTATCAGGGGAAGCTATGGTGAAATCTTTGTGGGACAAGGTAGGGACTCTGTACCAGTCTAAGTCTCTAGTGAATAAATTGTTCATGTAGAAAAAGCTATATAACCTGAGGATGAAATATGGAGACTTTGTGATAGAGAATTTGAACACATTTAATATTGTGGTAAGTCAGTTAGCATCTGTTGATATTAAAATTTCATATGAAGATAAGTGCATCATTTTTTTGTGTTCTCTACCAAATTCGTGGGATAGTCTAGTTATTGCAATAGGTAGCAATGCAACTTCCTTACAGTTTGATGAAATAATCTTAGCCTTGCTGATGGAGGAGATGAGACAGAAAAATATGGAGAGCCAAAATGGTGATGCCTTGTCTGTATGATTACGGTCCCAGAACATAAACAAAAATATGTCATCGAGTGGGAGATCTAAATCTAGAGGGAGATCTAAATCGTCAGGAAAACCTGTAAAGGTGGTGTGCTAGAAATGCAAAAAGGAAGGGCACTACAAAAGGGACTGTAAATCTAAAGCTCTTGATAAAGGAAAGGGATCTGATGATGCTCCTTCTGCAAAGGTGAAAACCACCTCAGATGAAAGTGGGGATGTGTACTTGGCTTCTTCAAGTACACATGTACATCATGAGGCATGGTTCATTGACTCAGGTGCATCCTTTCACTTCACTCCCCATAGAGAGTGGTTCTGCGAGTATGATAAATACGATGGTGGTGATGTCTTCTTACTGGATGATAGGAAGGCTAGAATCATTGGTCGTGGAAAAGTAAAGTTGAAATTGCAAGGTGGAAGAGTTAGAACACTTCCAGGTGTTCTGCATATTCCTACATTGGCCAGAAATCTGATTTTTGTAAGAAAGATGGATGATGTAGGTGTAAAAACAGTGTTCAAGAAGGATACCTGCAGGATGGTTTGGGGAGCACTAGTATTCATGTGGGGAGTTCGGATTGGAACTCTGTACAAGCTGCAAGGTAGCACTGTTATTGATGGGTGCAACAATTCTGTGGTTCCTAAAAGTGGAGTAGAAAATCTAGTGGTCTCTGGAGAGAAGAACATGTTGTGGCATCAAATACTTGGACATATTCAAGAGAAGGGCCTTCGAATACTTCATGGTAAAGGTATGGTAGAAGGTATGAGTAATATCTCTCTGGATTTTGATTTCTATGAAAATTGAGTATATGGGAAGCAGAATCGGGTGAGTTTCCCCTCTCGTAATAAGAGGGCGAAATAGATATTAGAACTTGTGTACAGTGATGTGTTTGGACCTGTGAAGGTTCCATCACTGGGTAAGTCTGTGTACTATGTATCATTTATAGATGACTTCTCAAGGAATACATGGATATATTTACTTAAGAAGAAATCTGAAGGATTACCTCTATTTAAAGAATTTAAGGCTCTTGTGTAAAATTAGACAGAGAAGAAGATAAAGGTGCTGAGGACAAATAACGGTGGAAAGTTTTGTAGCAAGGAATTTGAAGAATTCTGTAAGTAGTGTGGTATAGCATGACAGAAGACTACTCCATATACACCTCAGCAAAATGGAGTCAGAAGGAATGAATAAGACGTTGATGGAAAGGGCAAGAAGCATGCTCAGTGGTGCCAGGTTAGGACAGGAATTCTAGGCAGAGGTGATGGATACTGCATGTTACCTGGTCAACAGGTCACCTTCATCAGCATTGGAGGATAAGACTCCACAAGAGTTATGGACTGGTAAGAAACCCTCTCTTTCACATCTGAGGGTATTTGGATGTGATGCATATGTACATGTTCCAAAGGAGAACCGAACCAAGTTGGATAGTAAATCTGAAAAGTGCATCTTTATTGGGTATAAGGATGGTTTAAAGGGTTATAAGCTTTGGAACCAGTCACACGGAAGGTTGTGTACAACCGAGATGTGGTGTTCAGAGAGGTGAAAGATGTTATTAAACATGAAGTCCAATGAAAGAAACCTGAAAAGATAGAGTTTGAGCTAAAGGAGGAAGAATCAGACTCTACAGCAGAGGAGGAATCAGAAGATGAAGAGCCACAAACTTCGGCTGTGAGAAGATCAGTTCGAGAAAGAAAGCAGCTTGAAAGGTATAGTCCATCTGCTTTCTGTTCAAATTTTTCTTTATCTATTACTGACAATGATCCCAGAACTGTGAAGGAAGTAGTAGATTCAGAGGATGGAAAACTCTGGAAAGAGGCCATGGTTGATGAAATGGCATCTTTGCACAAAGAGGCTTAGGATCTGGTGGAGTTTCTGGCTAGAAGGAAACCCATTGGTAGCAAATGGGTGTTCAAGAAGAAGAAAAATGCAGAAGGAAAGGTGGAGAAATACAAATCTTGGTTGGTAGCGAAAGGTTATTCCTAGGTGCCAGGAATTGAATTTGGTGATATTTTTTCTCCTGTTGCCAAGGTAACTTCTATTAGATTACTTTTATCTGTTGTTGTTGCTTTTGATTTTGAGGTATAACAGATGGATGTGAAGGCAACATTTCTTCACAAGGATCTAGAAGAGGAAATATACATGAAGCAACATGAAGGCTTTGCGGTGAAGGGTAAAAATGAACTAGTATGCAAGTTAAAGAAGTCTCTGTATGGGTTAAAGCAGTCACCAAGGATGTGGTATTAGAAATATGATAGATTTATACGGGGACTTGGCTTCACTAGAATCAAAGCATATGAGTGTGTGTATTTTAAATTAATTGGTGACCGTGTTATTTATCTGGTTTTATATGTGGATGATATGTTGCTGGTTGGAAATGACAAAGAAATTATCTAGGATTTGAAGACCCAATTGTCCTCCAAATTCAACATGAAAGATCTTGGTGCTGCAAACTATATTTTGGAGATGGAAATTAAAAGAGATCAGGAAAAGAGGAAGCTCTGGTTAAACCAAAGGAAGTATGTCGAGACAATATTGCAAAGATTTAATGGATAGTAAACTGGTGAAGTTTCCTATTCATGTACGTGTGAGGTTATTTGTTGAACAGTGTCCCAAGACACAAGAAGAGGAAGAGGACATGTCTCGTGTTCCATATGCAAGTGCAGTCAGTAGCCTGATGTATGCAATGGTTTGTACTAGACCAAACATTGCACATGCAGTGGGAGTATTGAGTAGGCTTATGTCAAAACCAGGAAAGGAGCATTGGACAACAATGAAGTGGGTTTTTAGGTATTTGTGTGGCACTAGTGATTATGTTTTATGCTACCAAGGAAGACCAGGATTGGATCTAGTGTTGGATATTCATGGCTTTGATGATGCAGACTAGGTAGGAGATCTAGATCAAAGAAGATCTACAAGTGGGTATGTGTTTAACCTATTTAGAGGTGCAGTCAGTTGGATGAGTAAGAAACAATCTGTAGTGGCACTATCAACTATACAGGCAGAATACATGGCAACCACTCATGCAAGCAAGGAAGCAGTTTGGTTGCAGAGATTCTGTTCAAGTATGGGGTTAGTACATGAAGCTATAAGGATAGATTGTGACAGCCAAAGTGCAATTTTCTTGGCAAAGAACCCTACATATCATTCAAAAACAAAGCACATTGATGTTTAGTATCACTTTGTGAGGGATATGATAGAAGACAAAAAGGTGTTGCTCGTAAAGGTGGACACTTTGAAGAATATTGCAGATGCATTGACAAAATCTGTAAGCTCTGAGAAGTTCTCGTGGTGTAGAGAGACAATGGGCATTTCAGGGCTAGGAAAATGACTAAGCTCTCTTGTGGCCCCTTGTGGAAAGAAAACAAGTGGGAGAATGTTGTGTTGTGTTATATTCTTTCCACGTAGTTAACAGGGGGTTTGAAGGGCAACCGTAACCCCACTTTATGGGGTCCGGGGCAGAGCCTCGGAAAATTTTGGTTTTGGACCCTATGTTAGGTTGGGCGGACCCACCTATGGTTTTTTGCATGATTTTCGCACATGTTTCTTGGACACGATGGTT
>APFE030249149.1:25940-84778 GCA_000404065.3 Pinus taeda
CATCAACTCCTCATTCAACTCCACCAAACTCAATCACTTGAGTTCTAACTGAAGTCCTTCATGCAATAGCTCAACTAACCCATAGGAAAAGCATATTTCGTTCTGACAGTTGCATGTGCCACATTCGTAGCTCGAACTGAAGTGCTGTAAGAGGATAAGATAATGTTTATAGTCCAAATATTATTAAGAGCTAATAATATTCGACTGTTCTATATGTAGACTGGCAGTCTAAAAATAGACTCCGCCCATATGTCTAAAAATAGAAGTCCATCCATTTTTACCAACATGACCAATCATCCAAAAACAGCATCCTGCAACTCATATACCATGATCCATATGTCTAAAAATAGACATAGTTTAAAAATAGACTTTGCGCCAAAAATAGCCTGTGGGACCACTTAGTGAAGGAGACTTCTTTTCACTAAGCTCCATCATCTTGTTGCATTTTCAACAGACCGCGGACCTCCAGAAGCCCATCAGACATCCCCAGGGTGTGGAAACCTGGATCTAGCACCCTCCCATACTACTTTGGATGAGACCTCAGTTCGCACTCCACGGACTGTTACCGAAAGGGCCAAAATTACTTGGATTTTCTTGGCTAAATCACCTCTAAACCTGGGTCAGGGCCATACAGGCCAACAACTTATCATTCATATACAAATGAAATGACGGAGAGGGTCTATGGTATATTGGAGGACATGTTGAGGATGTATGTGATGCATCATTAGAGGAAGTGGGAAGAGTATCTCCCTTTGGTTGAGTTTGCATACAACAGTGGTTATCAGGAGTCACTAAGGATGAGTCCTTTTGAGGCATTATATGGGTAAATTTCTAACACTCCCATTAGTTGGAGTGATCTCATTAGTAGATTATTGATTGGACCAGATATGTTGGTAGACATGGAACAGGAGATGTAGGTGATCAAGAAGAATCTCAAGGCAGCTCAAGATAGGAAGAAGAGTTATGCAGACTAGAATAGGTTGTTCAAGGAGTTCCAGGTTGGGGAACATGTGTACTTGTGCATCAATCTAAAGAAGATCTCCTTGCAGATTGGATCAAGTGCCAAGTTAGCACCACGGTTTTGTGGACCCTTCAGTATCATTGAGAGGATTGGGCCAATAGCCTATCAAGTTTCATTACCTCCAACAGTGAAATTCCATGATGTTTTCCATGTCTCATTACTTAAGAAGTATGTTAAAGATGTTGATCATGTGATTGAATGGTTTGTATTATAGGTGGAACCAGATGGAGAATTCCAGTCGAAGCCTCAGTGTATGTTGCAGAAAAAGGTGTTCATGCTCCAAACGAGTAGTAGAGAAAGTTAAAGTACAATGGAAGCACTTTGGGCCCAATGAAGCTACATGGGAGATGACGGATAAGATGCAGGCCATGCATCCTTCCTTATTTTCCAGTTGAGGCAAAGCAACCTTGATATGGTGGTTTGGTAGTTACTTTATGGTGGTTTAGTATTTTCTTATGATGGCTTTGTATATGCTTTATGGTGGTTTAGTACATTCTTTATGGTGATAGATATATGCTTTATGTTGGTTGATACATGCTATATGATTCTTTGATATATGCCTTATGATTTTTTTATATATGCTATATGATGTTAGTATATGTTTCATATATGTTTGGAATATGATTTGGCATATGTTTTGGTATATATAGTTTTGATGATGTTGCTATATGTACACCTACATATGGATGCAAACACTGTAACGAATTGTGTTATAAAGATCCACTATGCAGTATGGGTGTCATGTTATTACAGTTATGTTATTATGCTATCATGTGGTTATGTTATCATGATGTTATGATGTCATGTGGATTGGCCGCACTCAGCAGGATGATCATTATAAATATCGTAATGAGTTGTGATATAAAGCTCCACTATGCAGTATGTTGTCATGTTGTCATGATGTTCTTCTCTTGAGCAGATCTCTCATTGTAAACACTGCATCAAGTTGTGTTATAACGCTCCATGAGTAGCATGCCTTCTTTTAGCAGGTTGTTGAGGTATATGTGTGAACACTAAGGATGGTGTCCTCCAAGGGGGAGGGTTCTATAAGAACCCTCGTGAAAATTCCATGTAATAAAGTTAAAAACAATAATCATGGATGAATGGGGCACTTATTCCAAGCTAAATGTTGGGCAAGACATCCTAAGGGGTTTTCATTTGGTTTTTAATGGCTAAGGAAATTAGTAATGGCTAAGGAATTAAAGAGGCAAAATGAAATTTTTGGCACATTTATTTATGAAAATAATGGAAATTAGGAGAAAAAGGAGGTGAAAGGTCACATGTTGCACCTAAGGAGGAAAATGAAGGAAAATAATGGAAAATAAAGAAAATAGAGGCCTCATTCATAAACATGCTTCTGAGGATCAGTTGGTAACATTTTGTTAATTTAGCATTGGAGCTCTCTCATTATTCTCTCTCTCTCTCTCATAGTCTTGGACACTTAGAGTTTTCTTGGAGCACTTTGGCATTGGAGCAAGAATGGAAAATAAGGCAAGAGGAAGCAAAGATCAAGCAGGGGAAGGAAAGATTAAGAAGCTACAACAAGCTTCATTGCAGGTATCAACTTGCATGTGTATTTTCCTTGATAGATTTGGCATGCATGGGATTTCATGTGTTTCTTTTTTACCATGGCATGGGTTTTTTCTAGGTGTCGCATTATTTTCAGCCTAGCCTTACCATTTCCTAATATCTTTGATGAGATGGGTTCTCTCAAGAGGTTTGTGTGGGATGGTTGGATTGGATTTGAAGATGAGTCAGGTGGATATCCAAATTTACAAACACATGGTGGTAGTGGTCCCTGAAGAGGACTAACGATGCATGAATCCAGTGGCCTAGTAACTCGTGAACGAGACTGTGGGTTGTGGTAAATCCAAATTTTGTGCCTTCGTGAGTCTAGAAATCCTTGTTAGAGAATGGAAGGATATATGGTAAAGCCAAGAGGTTGATTTTCTCTCCGTTTGGCCAAGTGATTCTAGGATGGAATGCATGGTAAATCCTAGAGCGTATGTCTCAATGTAGGGCCTAGTGATCCCTGGATCGAACTGCGGATGCACGGTAAAGTATGAGAGACTAGGAGGAACACAAATTCATCACGATGTAGGCGAAAAACTCTGTTGGCATCCACATTGATCAATATTTTTTATTTGTTCTATGAGTCCCACATTCATGCTTGGAATATGGCATGGTGGTAATTGGCTAAAGAGATACTTGGCTCAACCAATCTATGGTTGGGTGGAACGTGGTAGTCCCATCTTTAGTTGGTTCATTGTATTCATTAATGAGAAATTCATTCCATTGATTTTCATGTGTAAATGTACTGGTGTATATATGGATTTTGATGGCTAATATGTTTATTGTAATTACATTCCTATTATTTGGTTATATGTTCATTTTATGGCAACAGCTATGTTTGACCCTCAGCATGTTCTTACTTGTACTTGAATGGATATTATATCTATGACCTAATAAGTGATAAGGCAGCAAATGACATGAGGAAACAATGGTTCATGGAAATTCTTAGATATGTAAGAGATCCCTACACTTGACTATGTGGTTTACACCTGTAGGTTACATGTCGATGATATGTTTGATGAAATGCATGTCATGGCCAGTAGGGGTGTGGTTAAGGCCTTGATCAACTATTTACTTTTTCATCATTGTTTCCCTATACTTCACTTAATTTTGAGCTTTCACTCCATTCTAGGTAGTTGCTTGGGCTCTGAGCCTAAAAAAGTGGCTCAAATCCTAGAGTTGTTGGCACATAATTGGCAAGTTTCATCCATAGTTACTAGCATGCAGGCCTATGAGCAACTTGACGTCTCTGGTTGCTCCCTTTCCCATACCATGATAGTGACTGAGCCTTAAATTGTCGAGAAACATAGTGGGACCCAAGGACAGGTTGTCTAAGTGGTTAACTTGTCTCCTGAGGGTTCTGTTGGTGATATTGGACGGTTGTGTGTGATTTTCTATCGATTCCACTTCCTTAAGGTTACCTAGGAGGTCGAATCTAATCATAGTAGCCTCTTGTCTCATGTTTACCCTCGTTGGCATGGTTACTTGGGTGGATGTGGGGAGGAGGGTGTTACAGACCACCCCCCCCCCCCCCCCCCCCCAATGCTTCCTCTTAGTAGTGATCTCATTTCCAACAATTGGTATCAAAACTAGCGCCTTTGTTGTAGCTTAGTCATTGGAAGGTGGTTTTGGGTAAATCATGGGTTATCAAGATGTTCCATGAATCAATGCCTCAAATTTTCGAGCATGGAGAGAGAAGGTGAAAATTGAAATTTCTGGTCAAGGCTCTAAAGTTTAGAGAATGGTGATAAATGGATATGATGATAAAACCCCTTTAAATCAAGCTCATTTATTGGATGCACAAGCTAAATGTGTATTATATGATAATATTCATGATTGGAATGCTGAGAAAATATTAGATCTCAAGACTTCTAGAGAGATTTGGGATAAGTTTCATGCACTGCATGGAATAAAGATCTTGAGGAAAGATGAAGTAAAGGAGAAATTAGTTGAAGAAAAAACAAAAATTAGTGCAACACTAGTACAAAATAGAGATTTTAAAAATCTTATGCAAATTCTTGAAGAAAGAGAGTATAATTTCAAGAAAGAATTTGAAGATCTAAAAACCCAGTTGAAGAAAGAAAAAAGAACTGAAGAGGAGATTGGAAGTCATCTCAAAGAACAAATTAGCATTTGTGAAAAATTAAAGATTGATGTGGTTTCAACAAAATAAAATGAATTAGCATCATTGAGATGTGAATTAGAAAAATCCAACAATCAGCGATCTCAATATCAAAAGTGAGAGAAAAGCACCAGGATTTTGGATGAGATTATTATCAATCAAAGATCCCCTCTTATCAAAGATCGGTTGGTTTTTTAAGGAGAATCATGCTTTAGGAATGAAAAGGATAAAGTATATGACTACCATATTGCATAAAAATCATAAGTCCATAGCCAATAAATTTAAGCAAAGGACAAGGAAGCAACATCAACAAAGACATGAAAATCACAATACCACTACATGCAACACTTCAGAAGAGAAAGGAAGTGGCCAAGCTTCTATGGTCCCAAAATATGTAATAAAAGGTATCAAAGTTTATTTTGTGGTTATTTCCTTTCTTACAATATTTTTGGACATAGAGCAACGGAATGTAAATACTTTGCAACAAAACAAAGATTGATGTTGAGGAATGAAAACCAAGGTAGAGTTTTTATTAACATTGAATGTTTCAAGTTTGGTAACCTCGGCCACAAGGCATTAGCTTGCAAATCTAGTAGATAAAATCCTACACAAAGTGTAGACCATCCATTAAGGACAATGAAAGTTTGGAGGAAAATATATTAGGTGCAAAGAAATAGTCCTCCAAAGATCTTCAAGAAAGTACATCATGTTTTGAAAAAAGGCAAGAGGAGAGAAAAGGATCCACATGCTAGAGAGAATCCTCACAATATTTGGAGGAGAAAGGAGCAGCAAAAGAATCCCAATCAGATCTAAGACCTACATGGTCTTAGGGGGAACATATGGCCTCATTATGCATTGTAGGAAATTTATTAGAAAATGTTGTGATATCAGAAATGTTGCATGAACATTTTGTTGCAAGTGATTGTCTTGGATTTGTAGCACTAACAACTTTTGTTGCAAGAGATTATTTAGAAATGGCACATGTACAAGGGAAGCATCTCACATGCTTCCATTTTCTAGTGGTTTATTAATGGCATCATGATCCATGCTATAAAAAGAGGACAAAGAGGTTGTTTTCAAAAATTTGTTATTCCATGCATTTATCTAATCTTGAGCTATCATATTTTGTGGAGCATATATTTTGAGTTTGCATAACTAACATGGATCTTCATAGTTTTTGTATCACTTAGCATGCATGTCTATGGCTCTTATATCATTGCTAGATAGTGTTATTTTCGGCCTCTATGGAGTACAAGATAAAAGAATGCATGTCACGATTGAATTCTATAGAGTTTGTGTGAGGCATAATTGATCATCACTAATATCTATAGAAGAAGTATGTTAGTTGTTGTTGGTTTTATTAAATATAGTGTGATGTTATTGCCATCATATATGGATTTATTGGTCACAACGTGGCATGATCTCTCACCTATGCTCTTTACCATAATTGATGAGATTGGTTATTGTTAGTTGGCCTATGCAGCATTTAGTAGATCTCTTTATGGTTCATTTTCGCTGGTCTTGCTATTGATAAATATTCTGCTATAAGTTTAGTGCTACTCCAAGTTAAAGATTATTTGTTGTTTCTTAATTGTCGGCATTATGCATATGTGGCTTGGTGGTTATTAGTGATATGATATGCTGGTACTAGTTGGAGGATTTGCTAGTCGGGTTTATTATTTCATGGATCCATGATTTGCTACCATAATAGTTTGAGGCTTATATTATTTGGGTTCTCTTATGATGTGAGAAGTGGTGACCTGATTTCTACTACCTTTAGAGGATGGTTGCTTCTTGCTGCAAATAGTGCACATATGTTTGGCATGTATACTGCTACTATCATATACATCTGTTGGTTGGTGCATTATGAATGATGTGAGATGATGGTCACATGTTGTTGCTGCAAGTTCATGGGCTATATTTATGTGTTAGTTGTTGCTACTAAGGATTGGAGTTTTATGTTTCTTGATGTTATAGTTATATGCTATTACCTCTAATTATTACATATATCATGCTAGTTGGCTATTGTTGTCATCACTTCATTTGCTGCTGAAAGATTGTGCCTTGATACAACTGGATATATCTTGTGCATGTGGATGGTTATATTCATGATGAGGTTTATCTATTGTTGGTCATTCATCTTTTTGTTTCTAATTGTAGTGTCTTGTAGTGCTGGTCAAGGAGTTTGGTTGAGTTTTATGAAGTGATCCATCTATTTCAACCATATATAGGCCAATGGGGAGGTCATGTCAAGGCTGTGTTATTCTAAGTTTCTAGTGTTATTCCAGCCAAGTGTTGGATTGTTGTATATCATGTTATAGTCATTTTTCAGCATTGTACCTCATCATATAGCCATGTATTTACATTACACTAAATATCATTGGTCATGGTTATGTTGGAGAGAGAGTATTGGTGTCTAGTATCTATTGATGAGGGATGAACCAACCATTCATGTGAGTTGATGGTTGTTGTCTCAATCATGTATTATATTGCATATCAGTTATATTTTGTTAAGTTAGTCCCCTGGTCCATGAGGTCTAGCCTTCAGCTAGAAGGTATTGGTAGCAGGTTGATGATGATGATGCTCAGAGGGAGCACATCTAGTGTGTGGTTCTTGATCAATTATGGATATTGTGTTGATTCTTGAGAGAGGATGGATGATAATGTTGTTTATTTTTCATCATGTATATGTTTCTATTGTATCAGAGGATGTTTTTGTTATTTCTCATTGGTTTTGGAAAGAATGTTGATGCTCACATTATGTTGTTGTTGCTAGTTGAGAGTGGTTTCTATAGAGAGATTATTGTTGATGCTTCAAGAGAGTGAGAGTTATTGTTGTTGTTGTTTTGTTGTCATTCTACCATGAGGAGTGTTATGTTTGTTGTTGCACTGTGATTTGACCCAAATAATGTCGGGTGGGGGTAGTATTTGGGTTCTCTTATGATGTGAGATGTGCTGACCTGATTTCTGCTACCTTGAGAGGATGGTTGCTTCTTGTTGCAAATAGTGCACATATTTTTGGCATGTTTATTGCTACTATCATATAGATGTGTTGGTTGGTGCATTATGGATGATGTGAGATGATGGTCATATGTTGTTGTTGCAAGTTCATGGGCAATATTTATGTGTTAGATGTTGCTACTAAGGATTGGAGTTTTATGTTGCTTGGTCGATGTCATAGCTATATGCTATTACTGCTCATTATTACATATTTCATGTTGATTTATTGTTGTCATCACTCCATTTGTTGCTAAAAGATTGTGCCTTGATACAACTGGATATATATTGTGCATGTGGATGTTTATATGCATGATGAGGTTTATCTATTGTTCGTCATTCATATTTTAGTTTCTAATTGTAGTGTCTTGTAGTGTCTTGTAGTGCTGGTCAAGGAGTTTGGTTGAGTTTTATGAAGTGATCCATCTATTTCAACCATATATAGGCCAATGGGTAGGTCATGTCAAGGCTGTGTTATTCTAAGTTTCTAGTGTTATTCCAGCCAAGTGTTGGATTGTTGTATATCATGTTATAGTCATTTTTCAGCATTGTACCTCATCATATAGCCATGTATTTACATTACACTAAATATCATTGGTCATGGTTATGTTGGGTAGGTCATGTCAAGGTTGTGTTATTATGAGTTTCTAGTGTTATTCCAACCAAGTGTTGGGTTGTTTGATATCATGTTATAGTCATTTTTCAGCCTTGTACCTCATTGTATAGCCATGTATTTACATTACACTAAATATCATTGGTCATGGTTATGTTGGGGAGAGAGTATTGTTGTCTAGTACCCATTCATGAGGGATGAACCAACCATTGATGTAAGTTGATGGTTATTGTCTCAATCATGTATTATATTACATATCAATTATATTTTGTTAAGTTAGTCCCTTGTTCCATGAGGTCTAGCCTTCAACTAGAAGGTATTGGTTGCAGGTTGGTGATGATGATGCTCAAAGGGAGCAAGTCTAGTGTGTGGTTCTTGATCAATTATGGATATTATGTTGATTCTTGAGAGAGGATGGATGATAATGTTGTAGATTTTTCATCATGTATATGTTTCTATTGTATCAGAGGATGTTTTTGTTATTGGTTATTGGTTTTGGAAAGAATATTGATGGTCACATTATGTTGTTGTTCTTGGTTGAGAGTGGCATTTATGGAGAGTTTGTTGTTGCTGCTTCAGGAGAGTGAGAGTTATTATTGTTGTTGTTTTTTTGTCTTGCTACCATGAGGAGTGTTACGTTTGTTGTTGCACTATGATCTAACCCAAATAATGTCCAAGGGGGATATTTTTTATTCAGCTATGATCACTTGGATGAGCTCAACCCTTTGCCATTGATGTCAAAGTAGGAGTTTCTACATAGATAAATTTTAGAGGTCAGCGTTAGTTGTATGGTTCAATAGGGGTTGCCATCAATGCCAAAGGGGGATTGTCGGCATTGATGATGCATTTCTTGGTGCAGGTGTTGTGTTGCAATGATTGATGGTTGGAATTGATGTCAACCTAGGCATGTATTGCAAATGATTTTTTTGCAGGTGGTTTTAGCTTTGATCTACGATTTATGTCTTGTTAAAAATGGATTTGTTGGTTTGTACCATTGGTTACAGATGTTTAATTGTTGTAGGTGTTTTTCTTTGGTTTACGGTTGCTTGGTTTATGTCATATGTTTTGGTGTTGAGTTATTTTCAATTTTGTTTGAGCACTTTCTCAAGTTTCCTTATGCATCTTACATATTTCATGAGTTTTACCATGGTAGATATATTCTTGATATCAGAATTACCATGGTATTGGTATGTGTGTGGAGTAGGTTGGCATGTGATATTACTCGGTGCAAATAGTCTTGGTATTGACATAACCATGGTATTTTCCCGTGGTATTGTTTTGGAGATTACCATGGTATAGGAGTCTGTGGTATTGGCATAACCATGGTATTTCCCTGTGGTATTGACTTATATATTACCATGGTACAGGGGTCCATGATATTGGTATAACTATGGTATTTCCCTGTGGTATTGACTTATATATTACCATGGTATAGGGGTCCATGGTATTGGTATAACCATGGTATATATGCATTGTATTGACTTGGAGATTACCATGGTACAAGGGTCTGTGGTATTAGCATAACCCTGGTTTTTACCCATGGTATTGACTTGGATATTAACATGGTATAGGTGTTCATGGTATTGGCATAAATATGGTATTTATTTGAATATTTCCATGGTACAGGTGTCCTAGGTATTAAAATAACCATTGTATTTTCCTGTGGTATTGGCTTGGAAATTATTGACGATAATTTGATATATACTAAAAAAGGAAAAAGTATTGACTTTTTATTTTCTTTTTGGTGATGAGTGAGTGAGAAAGGAAGAGTGTGTGTGAGAGAAGAAAATTGTGTGCAAGTTCTGCAGTGAATTTGTAGAAAATATACAACAATTTACAACAATAGTAAATAGAAGAAAAAGCGTGATTCAACCAGAATTTTATGCAACAATATGGTGATGGAGTAAGGAATGATTGTAGATCATTTCCTATATGATTTCTCATTATATTTTCATAAAATTATATTTTGTGTATGAAACATGTATTATTGATGGGGTTTTTGCAGTGACTAAGTGAGGTACTGAAAATTTTTCAGGGTGATTGTTGTATTTGTTTTTAGCCCATATTTCTAGAGGTTGTTGTGTTGTTCTAGTTGAGTAATTCATATCAACTCCATTTTGAAATTGAATGAAACAACTGTCACATAGAAGAGTGGAGTGGGGCACCGGAAAATTCAATATAGAGAACATATTTCTTCATGAGTCCAATTGGAGTTGGGTGAGGCTCATTGGTTGTGGTGGCTTCCAACAAATGAGGTTCATAGAGTCGTGAGATAAGGATCAGATTTCTTCAAGAGTCCAATCGAAGTTGGGCGAGGCTTGTTGGTCGTGGGGGATTCCAGCGGATGGATGTTTGTAGAGTTGTGAGATGAGGATCAGAGTTATTTAGAGTAGCCATATATATTGTATTTTCTATGTATTGAATTGCTTGATGAATAATAAAATTATTGAGAAGCGCAATAGCAACAACGATTGGTATCTTTTCCCTGGAGAGGGTTTTCCACTAGAAATATAATGTGTCCTCTACTGCATGTTTATTTGGTTTATTTTATGATTCACATGTGATTATGTTGGTGTGGATGTAAATTTAGGTTGCTAAGTTTTGTAATGTTTTATGTGCTATGTTCTACTAATGGGTTAATGCATGTGTGTGTGAATCAGTAATTGGAAAAGAATTGAAAACTTTTATAATTCTTATCACTACTGATTCACCCCCCCCCCCGGCCCCACCACACCTAGTAGTGATATCATTTCCAACAATCACATTTATGAGACCACTTAAATTTCCCACATTGTGTATCAAAGAAGTGATCATATGTGTTATTCTTTTTCCCATAGAAAAAGTCGTAATTTTATTCATATGAAAAAATTACATTTTGTAGATGCTTGAAGCATATGCAGATGGCTATTCCTGTAATGCCAGGAAACAAAAGATTATAAAAAAAGAGAAAAAAAAAAAAAATTTCCAAGCCTATGCTTTTTGGCCCTTCTTCTTTTCCACTCTTTGCCAACCTCTAGTGTTGGGAGAGGGTGCAATAATAGCTAGCTGGTTTTCCGATGTGCTCATTGGTTTTTCTTTGTCAAATTACGATCCTTCAGAACCATGAGTTCGTTTGATGCCACTTCCTTCTAGTTGAGGTTCTTGTTGCTGTGTCATGTTGTATGGCTCCAACTGAGAGTTTGGGGCATTCTTCCGTTCCTTTCGTGTGTCAGGTTTCGAAGGATTCCCTGTAGGTTCTGTCTTCATGTCCTCTTCTTCCAGCAGGTCGGTATGCTGCCACCCTTTAGCCTTTTTTTGCTATTTCTTATTCCCTTTGGGGTCCTTTCTAACCAGCGGGCAGGCATATTGGAGATGCCCTATTTGCATACACCCTCGGCATCTAAATTTTGTATTCTCGTAGTCCAGCAGTTATTTCCACAAAGAATTATTGAAAATCAATGTGATGTGATCAGGTAGCCCCTGACTCAGGTCCACTTCTACACATATTCTGGCAAATGTAAAAATTCCCCCGATGGCTCATTCTTCATCCATTTTTAGGAATTTCCCCAAGGAATTCCCAATAGCTATTAAAACTTTGTGATGCCAAAAATGTAGAGGGAGGTTATGAAGCCTAACGCAAACAGGCATAGTTGACACTTTCATGGTATTGGCATCAAATTCAAGAAACCAGGGGGTGGTGAAGAGGCCAGCATTGCCCCAAAACCAAGGCCCCTGTTTAATGGTATTATCACGTTCCTGTTCTGTGTCGAATCTAACTATAAAAAATCCTTTTGGGCATAAGTAAATTTCATAGTTAGATGACCATGAGGAGAAGATCCACTGATGCAGAGCATCCTATTTTGGCCAGAAACCATTAAATATACATATAACAACATTCTTGGATAAATCTATGTGTAGAGCAGTTATCTCTGGCAAATATACTTGAAGCGTTGGAGATTCTGGTTTTTGTTCCACTATGTAGGGGCCTGGTAATTCTAATGTTGGTGCTGGCTTATTTGGTATTTTCTCCTTTCCTTTGACTGCATCATGGAAGGAACCCAAATTTTTTGAGCTGGCTCCATTACATCTGTCATACAGCCTTAGATTGAGGATGATAGTTGAATCTTTGACTATACCATAGTGTTGAAGTGTGTGGTTGTCCTGCAGGCTATGTCTTGTATGTATCAGATTTTGGTGTTTTGTTGGGGTTCCAAGTTGGATCTGGATTTCCTGGTTTAACTCATGAATACTCATCCTCTTGTTGAGCCGCATGTAGTAGTGTCTACCTCCTAACTTTTTGATGAAGATTTGTATCGAATCTCCATCCATACAGAGTTGAAAGACCTTGTTGAGACCCCGGTCTGTTGGATTTGGCTTTTTTGCTGTAAATCCTAATACATCACTGCGTTTTGTATTCTGTTTGTGCCTTGATTTCTCCAGATCTGGCTTGTGGGAGGCGTTTTTCATAACCCCAGCCGCTATCTCCAGAATATCTTCTTTTCGCATGGATGTTCGGCCCCTCGGGGTCGTGTCGCCTTTGGTTGGATCCCCTGTAGGTCTCAGCTTCCATCCATTGGTGCCAGACGCCGTCTTCCTTTGTAAATAAAAGGACATAGCAGGCCTCACAGCCTAGATCCAATCCTGCGCAGTTCGATCCTGCCATACCACTTCTTTTTTGGCTTTTAGCCTATGGGCGACTGAGTGATAGGCAGGGTATAACTCTGGCGAAGCTCTGAATTGCATTGTGTTGGTGGCAGAGGTTGTGGTTCCTGAAACCCTTGCCTTCTCTGTCCATCCCTTTGTCTTCGTTTCCTATGTGGGAGTCCATGCATCAGGGTAGCTGTTCCATAAGGCACCCTAGTCTCTATAACAACTGTTGAAAATCGTTTGGGGATGAGAAAACAGGAGAGCAGGTTGGATCTGCTTGTGTGGATTCGAGTCCCGCACAGGAGCCCCACAGCCTCCAGATTCTGCCCAATCGGACTGCGTCTCCTCGTGAAGGTGAACAACATCATCCTGGGGAGAAACAAGGCCAGCAATCGCAGAGATCTTGTTATCCTGGAAAACCTGATAAACCTTGTTCGCCATTTTTTCCCCGGTGACTTCAGAATGATTAGAGGAGCATCTTGTTTCCTCATAATATGTGCTATTTTTAAGAGGTCATCAATAAATAATTTGTAATATCATTCTAATACCATGAAGTATATCTCCTTTATTGCATTTTTTGATGTTGGTGTCTATATGATAACTTTAATTTTATATATTCCATGGGTTGTAACACAATTGGAAAAAATCACATTGGAAATCCGTTGTGTATCCAAGTGATCAAAAGTTCAATCCCCCTAGACATGTCTCGCCAATTGAACCAAAAATAAAAATAAAATTAAAAAATGATTTTATATAGGTCCCTTTCCACCCCTTCCTCTAAGATGATATGACTCAAATAATGAATTTTATTTCTATAAAATGAGCATTTTCTTAGCTTGGCATAAATTTGATGCTATCTCAACATTTACAAAACCATTCTCACATGTTGTTCATGATCTTGCATAGATTTTGAATTCAAAAGGATGTCATCCAAACATACAATGAAAAACTTCTCTACATAATTCTAGAAGATTCCATTCATGAGATACATAAAGATTCTTGGTGCATTTGATATCCAAAATGGCACCACCAAAAATTCATAATGTCCATAGTGAGTTTTAAATGTTTTTTCATTGATGTTATCCTCCTTAATTATCACCTTATGGTAGCCTAACCTTAGCTCAATATTAGAGAAAACCTTAGCTCCCTTCAATTGATCAAAAATCCATCTATCCTTCAAAAATAATACTTGTTCCTCACTATCACTTTTCTTAGTGGCATGAAGTTTATGCAAAAACTCAATGGCCAATATTTCATTTTAACAAAAAGTGTAGGGGCAACTGAATGAGACGTACTTGGGTGTATGTACCCATTCTTCAAAATTTCTCCCAATTGCATTTGCAATTCCTTAAGATTTGGTGTCTTCATATTGTATAGTGCCTTAGACACTAGGGAAACTTTAGGCACCAAATATATGGAAAATTCATTATCCCTTTTAGTTGGTAAACTTGGCATTTCAGAAAATACACCTTCAAATTATTTATGTACTAGATGATATTCAATGCTTGATACCAATCCTTGGCTTCCTTTTCCATGCGAGCTACATAAATTTGGCACCCCTTCTTAAATGTTCTCTTCAATTGCGTTGTTGATATGTGTGGGGTTACATTACACTCAATAGTTCATTAAGACCTTGTAACACCCCTATATTACCCTTTCTTATTGTGATAATGTTTGTGATTGTGATGCCAACATGGGAGGACCATGAGTAGTTTGATATCTTATTTAATATATTATTATTATTATTTCTACTACTATTACTACTACGACTACTACTACTACTTATTTAAAAATTGAAGGATGTATTAACTTACAAATCCCTGTTTTGGGGGGGAGGGGTGGGGGGCGACTTTCTTTATCAACTATCATTACCTAAAGTCAATTTAATTTTTAAATCTTACCTGCCAGCTTGGCTTTCATGAATAACCGCAACCAATACCAGCCAATAAAATGCCAAGGTTGTTCAAATACTCAAGGGTTGGTTATCTAACATGTAATTATTGGATGTGGTTGAATCTAAAAAAAATTAATAGAGCTCATCACTAACCATCACACAAGTGGAGTGGGTGAGCTACTGTGACAACATGCCCTACACCATATAGTTAGAGCAGAATGATGAGGCATAGATGGGGTCCATAATTTTGTGTGGTTCATTCCAGAAAGTGGAGAGAATGAAGCGTGGATAAAAAGCAAAAATACCAGATGAAAAGAGAAAAAGGGGAGAGGAGTGTAAAGAGAATAGGCATAAGAAGAGAAACATCAAGAAGAATATAACGTTGGATGTTGGGAGGTTGGAGGCGGTTGAATTGGGTTGGGTCATATTTTATCTTTTATTTAGTAAAATGCCATTGATTTGATAGTTTGTTCCCTATGATATGGGCAGTCAATTGTGTGACTATTCCTTATAACCAATGGGATCTTAGTCTCAGCCCAAGAAGCATCTGCAAATTTTAGAGAGAAAATGGGCCACTGGGTCCTAGTTGTTGAGCTAGTGGAGCATTGGAAAAGTGGACTCCATCTCCTAAAATCATGATACACCCATTAGTGTGAACTCTTTTCCCTAAGAAAATGTTTCCCTCAAACCTTGGATACAAATCGAGGGAGGTCAACTACAAGAAAGGTTGTAGTGTAGTTGGCCTATGGTTGGGTGGAGAGTGGAAGTCCCTCATTTAGTTATCAATCACAGAATTTAAATAAGATAAGTATACATTCTTAAATAACTACGTGTTGGTGTTAGGGATGAATAACAAGTATCTTGCTTGAGTTACGTGGTTGTGGCATCTTATGTAAGTTCATGATTATCTAATTATGTCTCTAAATGGAGATCTGAAATCACCTAGGAATAATTGTGATATCTTAAGGATCGGGTATCTTTATACCTTTTAAGTTTTGGGTAGATTATTGTTGTGATATTAATTACATGTGATTCTTTTAACAACATTGTTGATAAAAGATAATATGTTCTTTTATGCTCATGACATGATGCTCATGTTTGTTCTTATGATAAAATGGATTTGGAAATCCTTATGTTGCTTGCATATGCATAGAAATTGCATGATTTAGTTAGTTTTTATAGTGATAGCTATATAATATGATGTAGTGGATGGATCATATGGTCTACATGCTATGAGTAGCATAGATCCTCTATGGTTGGAGGAAATTTATTTTAATGTATTAAATATATTGTTTCTATGGTTTTACATGCTTTGAGGGTCAATTTCATTCTTACTCTTGGCATGGCATGTTGTTCATAGAAAGGCTAACTAAGCTTGGAGTGGTTATTCTTGAACTCACCTTGTGAAATTGCCAAGAGATGGTTGTGATAATTTATGCTTATGAGGTTGTATGCATGCCTCTATGAATGTGCTTCTTTATGGATGTTTTATCTTGAAAAAGTTTGGCTTTAGTTCTAAAGTGAAAATCTGCGTTTGAGAATGTTTGGGGCAAGGTTAGGCTCTCAAGAGAAACTTGCACCAACCCCTATGAAATTGCAGCAGAGCTCAAAATCAAATTCATTTCTTAGAGAAAAATGTTGTAAACAAAACTTTTTGGCCCAGACTAGGCCAAACCACAACTCTTATAATGTATTTCATATTAAAATATAACCCGATGAGCTAAAAGGCTAGATCATGCTAGTACAGAGGTCTGAGGTATAATGTCACTTGGATGTAAGTTCTTCATGGTTGGGCTTGATTTTGATTTGGTCAAACACATGAAAATATAATATAATATATTAATATATTGTGACAAGGGGGTGAGGTCTAGGACCAGGCTAAAAAGGAATTTTATTGCACAAGGCATGTTTATTATAATATAATAAGAATGATATTTAATGCAATATAGCCCATTGTGGCCCCCTAAATGGTAATACCACATGGATGAATCAGGCATGTACTTGGGTTAGTGTAGTGTGATCCTCGAGTTTAAATAAAATATATGTAATTGTGTTGTAATGGGGTGGGGCCCTTGAGTAATAAAATATAACGTAAAGTTGTCGATTGGTGTGGGCTGAATAAAATAACAACACAATGGCTCAAAATACCAATGTTAACTAAATATAGAAGGAAGTTCATGCCAGATGGTGGGGCCTAGCTAGACTGAGGGTCCAGGAGTTTTAACTCATTTACATTTTCAATTGTTTTGAAAAATCAAATGGTGGGGCCATCTGAGACCAATAGTTTAGGAGTTTAGGGGTTTGAACTAGCTTGCCGGTCCAAAGAACCAAATGTGGGACTGAGCTTGAATACGACGTGAAAAATGACTAGTTCGGTGCTTCGGGGGTACGGAGCTTTGGACTAGTGGAATTTTAGGAAAAAGGGTCTAACCCTGAATAACTTAATATAACATAATTTCTTAACAAAGCACCCTAATGGGGGCAGACATGTGGGGTCATATAAGTGAGTGATGTTAGGTTCCACATTGGTGGAACCAAGAACACGTATGTGACACTGTGTGGGAGCCACATGGAAGGTCCTTTCCTACATGGTAGGGGTTAAATATTGAAACTTCAACCAGTCATCTTTTGATCCGGGTGTCAGATTGGGACAAAATTTATATCACCATAAATATCTAAATGAGATAAACATAATTTTTTTATCCAAATTTAATATCTTTAGATTTGGGAAAATAGTAATTTTGAGACCCAATTTCAATAATGAAACCAGGGAGGTTAGATTCGCTTGATGTAACACCTTCCACTACCTGAGAATAATCCAAGGGAGTGGGAGGGTCTGTTATAGACCTCATCGGGACATACACTGAGGCCATAATTTCACCCTCTCCCATATATTATTATGTCTAGATATGACCAATTTTCTTTCACTACTAGATATTCCTTATCATTTTGGATCATCTCCTATTTTTAACATTTTCTATTTTTACTATGTCTAGGATGACATATGGTGGTGACTAGGCAATAATTTGGTGGTGATGGCTTATTACACTCCATTAATTATTACTAGATCATGCATATACCTTCCAAGAGTGAGTATGCACTTCCTGTCATAAATTTAGTAATTGTTGCCTTATCCACTACCTTATCCACTCTCTTAGTAGCTTCTTTGTTGGCTTTCAGTTCCATTTTTAGAGTTTTCATGGGGTATCAATTACACATGTCAGTTATTCCATAAATTTTAAATAATTTCCAACTCCATTTACATCAGTTAAAACTTTTATTAGATTTTTTTAATTTAAGGGTCTCTAACTCTAATTTTAGTTGCCTAGCTATTATAAGAAACTACACTAGTTAATTAAGTGCATGCACAAGGGAATCCCAACCTAACTTGAATTGGTTCTTCCTCTTAAAGAATCTATATATTGTATTCATGTTCAACAAATAATAAATCATGATATTTTCATATCACATTTACTATGAATTTGAATTATGTCTTTGGTTAATTAATTTTCTCAACAATTTTTCTAATTGCTTTCTCTTGTTTTACAGTAGCCAGTCTAGTATTTTGTCACACATAAATATTGAGCTTGTGTTTAAAATAATACATGGTATAAAAGCATAAGTTTTTTTGTGAATAATAATAATAATAATTTATTATATATTTTGCTAGAATTATATTGCTTACACTAAGAGGGGGGTGAGCTAGTGTAATGGTCAATTCAACCAACCTTAATAATTTATTGTAACTAAAAACATGACAATATATTAACTGAATAAATCATGATACAGATATGCAAGAATAATATAATACATGGAAACTCTTGCGGGAGAAAACAAAAAATAATTTTGTCTTATTCTTCACTTTTTTATTCCAATAATTCACTGACACCAAGCAAATTTAGGCTACAACTTGATTGAGGCACTAACCTTATAAATATGTAAGCATCGACTTGATATAGGTTGCAACCCAATTGATTATTGTACGAAACAAATGGATTAAGCCACCAACCTCTAAAAATCATAACGGACCTCCCTTTCACAATATTTCAAACCAGTTCCACAACCTTCAAGTCTAACTCTCCAAACATTATTGATATTTCATGGTGTAATCAACCAAGCTTAGGGTTGCCCCTTGAATTGACAGTTAATTTCATCCCTACAATAAAAAACAAGTATAAATCCAAGAAAAACTCATCCCTATATCTTCTTACATGTTTATTACTATGCATCTCTATTAAGATGTCATCATTTCTATTCTACAAGACTGCCCATGAATCATGTACTTCACCAATGTAAGATCCACCACCAACTCGAAAGTGATCCATATTATTTATACTTATTCAAAGAAATTATCCATAATAGGGTAAACAATTCAAAGAAACGAGTTTTATATTTCATTGTTATAAATTCAGTCTAGATGAACTAGATATAGCTTGACTCATTGGCTCTTTAAGGCTTCAACATTATCTGTACAACCATAATATATGACTGTAGTCCCAAAAACATGGATCTACTTCCATCTGGTTATAACACATTATGGTAAACCCATATTATTTTTGACCCATATTAATTTTCACTTTAGCACCAAAGACTTGAACATTCTCCCATATGACTAGCTTATGGGACCACATCCTAAAAGGATTGACATTGTATCTGGATATTTTGGATGTGCTAGACCTTCTTCATTGTATTCGGATTCAAGAACTTATGGAAAATGATGATATTCATGTATTCCTTGGAGACCCCAATTTTCGGGATAAGCCAGATAAGACTTATGTTGTTTTTGGGAAATTTTCCATATTTGTCATCAATTTAGTCAAGAGATAAACATACTCAAATCTTTTACTAAACCAGTCCCTAGCACGAGTTCTAAGAATTTCATGTCGAATCTTCAAGAACCAATCAAAACTTGCCACACATAATATTTTGCTATGTCATCTCTACCATGTCACTACCACATCATCTTCCATGTCATACCATGTTATCACCATTTCTTTATCACTTCCACCTGACACCATATATCATCCTACTTTTACTACCATGTTAGTGGGGTTCCATCACAAGCGAATGAGAAAAACAATTATCTAGCTATTTTGGAAAGTGGAAAAATTAGTACGTGTGGAGGCTCATATATCCAGATACACTTCTCGTTGCTATGTCATCTCGCTAACTCAACTTACAAGTCATCACATTAACCAATCTATACTTTCCACCTATCATCTTTTTCACATGGATTCCACATTATCATGGCCCAAGGAAATACAATTATGAAAAATATTCCACCCTTGATATCTCAAATGTGCCCAGATATCTCAGATTCCTTATTGAGCATAAATTTCATTCAATTCAAGACATATTTTCTCATTAATCCATTGGAATTTAACTAATTACGATATATCATTGGAAATATATTTGATAGGACTATCCAAATGAATACTTTGCATGTGATTTTGAAAAAATTACCTTAATAGACAAATTCCTTCAAATATATTACTTGTATCAGTGACCTTGGCTCAGAAGCAACACGAATTATCACACTTACTAGGTTCCCCTTGAACTTGACACAACCAACTACAACTTCCAACATGTCTAACAATCTCTTTTAGTCTTGGCATCAATGAGAACACTTTCTCAACAATGTCCCCCTTTGGCATTAATGAAAACACCATGATAAATTGATACTCATTGATGGCATGAACTCCCCGTATTAGGCTACTAGTCCAAAGATTTCTCCTACTCTAATGTTGCCTAGAAAATGTATGCTTTCTCTCCCCCTTAGACATCAATGGAAAAGATGATTATTGGGAATTATTCAACTACATATGGTTGCTCAACTAGACTCCCCTTATGAAAATACTCCTTCTTAACTAGTGCTTCTTTCTTGCCATCTACATCTCAACTCTGCCTGTCAATAACATACTTCATAGCTGGATACATTCCACCCTATTATGATGGAATTGCTCCCATTTTATATCTAATATATTCAAATCTTTCCTTTGGAAAAGTTTTAGTGAATATATCTCTAATTTGTTCCGTTTTTGGAATGTATTCCAACCTAACAGCTTGATCAACAACCTTCTCTTGAAGAAAATGGCACTTAATGGGAACATGAGGGTCACCATTCTCTTGAATATCCTTAAGAATATGTTTCATCCATAAGACTTGAGTACAACAGGAGGTTGTTGCAATATATTATGCTTCAAAAGTGGATAGAGAAATTGAATTTTGTTTCTTACTAAGCCAAGAAACCAATCATCTTCCTAGAAAGAAAGCTCCTCCACTAGTGTTTTTTTTATCATCAATATTTCCAACCTAATTCGCATTTATATAAGCCTTAATTGCAATATCTATTTTCATTAGATACTTGATATGCCTAGGTATTGTAACAAGAATGCTGCAACTCCCAAGGCTATCGACTTTAATTATCAACTCGGGGTTTGTACAAACTTAAGAGATATCGACGCTATATGTGAAACATACAATGTGTCATTCCTTTTCTATCATGATGAAATGGAGTGCATGTACTGAAGTCAAATCCTATACTAATTGCAGAAAATCAAATGTTCGAAATGAAACCTTAACCTATTGCAAGAAAGAAAGTACAAGGAAAGAGAATGAAATCAAATGTTAAAACAGACCTTTTCTAACTAATTGCTAAGAGGCTTTGCTTTAAAAGAATGCTAACTTAACATGTATGCAATCCTACTATCCTAAGCATATAGATTCAAACCATCAAACCATCTACTGTTGTGCATGTAAATTAATAAAATAAATTTGTTTTTCTTTTTGTCTTTTTTCATGTGAGAGTGTAAAAGATAATCTTTTTTGGTGATGTGGCAGGTGGCTTGGAGATGATTGTGAATGGTTAGAAGCTTTGGGAGACAATTATAGATACGTTTCTCGCTTCCTAGAGGCATTTTCCTCAACTGGGCCTCAAAACAGGCTTTCCTACAGGATGGTACAACGATTTCCTATAGGATCCCCTGATTTCCTACAAGATGTACAAATTTACTATAATTCATCAAATTTGAATTGGATGGAAAAAAATTTGGTATTAAAAATGATGTCTTAGGTCCCCATTCCAAGTGGAATCACTCAAAAGGAACTCTGTTAAACCCATGCAAAAAAAGATAGAAACATTACTAGTCGAAAATCTAGAAATTCGAGAACTAGTGAGCTAGTAAATCTAAAAAATGCCTAACTAAATCAAGTGAAAATGAAATGAGGTTATTTTTGTTATGAACCAGAATTTTATTTTGATCTAATGAAAGTGGAATCAATTCGATTGAAGCTCGTTAGCATGCTCTAAAAAATAGCAGAAATTTATTGTTCTTCGCTAAAAACGAAGTCCAATGATCTAGATTTTGGAATAAGAAGACTAAGCCAAGAAAATCAATGATTCCTATGAACTTCCAAATCTTTTACAAGAATGAAATAATTCTTGTGATCCTATAAAAGAACTTACATCAACCATTTAACTCAATCCTACAACAAGAAATCATTAATTCTAAATGCAAAAAAAAAAAAAAAAAAAAAAAAAAAAAAAAAAAAAAAAAAACTAGAGATGCATGTGAATAAGCAATGAAAAGAAGGAAAGAAAATGATACAAAAGGGCTCTGAGGTTCCTGGGATGGAAAAGTCCAAGGAAACCCAGAGACCTATGGAGGAGAACAAGATTTAGAAGCTGAACATAACACCAATCTTCATTATTTTCACCAATAGAATTACATTCCTGCAAGAAAATACAATGGAGCTGCAAAAATACAAGCTCTCTCCATAATAACACTAATGAAAATATCCTCCTAGAGGAAAATTGGACTTGGTTCTTATAAAAAATGATTAGGAATCATTCTCCATGAATGGAGGAAGCTTTCCCACCAAAATCCCTTGATTAGTGGATCTAGTCCCCAATACTAGGAATTTGCATTAAATGGTAGGGAACACATTTCTAGATTGTCTCAATCATTCCCTAGAGGCAAATTCGACTTGGTACTTATAAAAAATGATTAAGAATCATTCCCCATGGAAGGAGGAAGCTTTCCCCACCGAAATCCCTTGATAGTGGATCTGCTCCCTTGATTGGTGGATCTGCTCCCTTAATTGGTGGAACACATTCCTAGATTCTCTCAATCATTGGAGTTCAACAATTTGTGCCATAATTACATAATATATTGTTGAATTATTATTTATTATTTATCCTCCAGTAGTAAGGAACAAGTCCCTGAATTATCTCCTCCTCCGACTCTTCATAATCTGCTCAATATTTTCATAATATTCCACAAAAATAAATAATATTAGGCACAAATATTCAATTATTCATAAACCTTCCTAATGAATATATTAAAGTTAAAAATAAATTACCTAATGCAGAAAGAGAGGTTTAATGTGTTGAAGGATGGTCATAGGCCTAAATTTATGTTTTAAATTAGGGGCATGGGCCTTAATTTATGTCTAAAAGAGGCCCATCATACCCCGCTGCTGAAAGTATCACTCATCCTCTGAGAAACTTAGTGACCTCATTGTGCCTCATCCATGGCCTTGGTGGCCTCTCTCTTGTGTATTAAGAATCTTGGTTGTAAGCTCTACAAGGATAAGCCCCGAAACATATTTGTTCAAAGAAAAATCATTGTTTCTTGAGACCATTAGCTTGATTTCTTGCCCTTATTCAATATTAGTTCTTGAATATTTTTTTAGTTTGGCAAGGTCTTCCACACCCTTATCAACCTTATGCCACCCTGTTCTGCCATTTGGACACCTCTGACACCTTCAAAATTCATTTAAACTAATTATTAATTTTATTTTATTTTTGAAACTGATTTTGTTTTTAAGGGTGAATGCAGGGGTGATGATGGTGAGCAAGGTATGGTGATGGAATGATGAATGGGGTGCATCTTATTGGCATAGCAAGTCTTTTTTGGGTCATTCTAATTCCTACAAGATCATCCTGTAGAAAACACATTCCCTTTGTAAACTGAGGTAAAGGAGTGGAAAAAATGATAGAAATGGTGGAGGAATGAATGGTAATGAGTGGTAAAATAAAAATGTGAGTGACAGGGGTCTCTTTGTGATCCTCCTTTTCTCTTTGACTGTCCTTCTTGTTGACCTGCAAATGGAAATTTCATGAAAAAGGAGAGGATGCTCTCTTTGTTTTTTTTCAAGAATGAAATGGGATAGATGAATGATTAATAGATAGTGAATATGAAGTGGATGGAGGGCTTGGAGTGTTGTGGTGACCTTGGCCTTTGCAAAATTTTCTTCTTTTAATTGTTGTCCTCATTCCTTGAAATGACCACCCTTCATAATTTGACTTTTCAACATTGCATGAGTGAAGGAGAGAGTTGCAATTAACTAACTAAAGGTGGTTGAGACTACTGACCAATCCTTAGCTTATAAAATCTCATCTCTCATGCATTGACAACAAATTTCTAACTATAATATGCTCAAGAGAAGAAGTTAAGAATATTGCATACTTGTACCTACTTGATGGTTGTTGGAGAGACATGTATGTTGTTGCTTAGTTGATGTTGATGTGCACGTGTTGGATGGTGATTTTGATGATCTTGATGTTGCTACTAAGCTGTGGAGGAGCTTCTTTGACCTCTGGATCTCCTTTAAAAATGCTCACTGCCAACCCTGTAGGTGTTGTTATGTATCCTATAGGTTTACAAGACGACGACTTATTTTGTCCATATCTCCCAAATGGTGGACTAGATTGAGCTGAAACTTTTCGAGCATGTTGCCATCATCATTATGCACCTCCCCCTAAAAAAATTTGGTCAATGGATGCATGGATCTCAATAAAAATGAAAAATGGTTGAAGGTGATGGAGGTCGATTTCTTGGAAACCATGCACTAGAATTCATTTAAAATGCTTGGGCATGTTACCATAATTAATATGCATCTCCCCATGAAACAAAATTTTAAATGGATGTATGGATATTGAGAAAATGAAAAAATGACCAAAGGTGATGGAGGCTAATCTCTTGGAAACCGTGCACTGGAATTTGCTAAAATTGCTTGAGCATGTTACCATTATCAATATGCATCTCCCCCTGAAACAACTTGGCAACTGGATGTATGGTTTTCAAGTGATAGCAAAAACAAATTTCTACTCTATGTATTGTTGTATCTTGTAGTAAAATAAAGCATCCTATAGTTTTTTAGGATAGCAAGCAAATGGAATGGTAGAAGCTTGAGAATGATGGGTGGATGGTGGAAATAGATGAGGGTGATGGATTGGCATGGCCTTGGTCTTGTTGGAGCATTTCAAATGAGGTTTTCACCTAGGATCTTTTATTTTTTCTCTTTTTCTTTTTTCCAACCCATTGACTGCCTCATGGAGGTTTTCAATCAATGAGCCAATGTGAGGCACCTCCAAGGAGGCTTTCATATTAGATTTTTATTTTTTTCTCTTATTTTTCATTTTGTTTTTTGTTTTTTATTTTTTATTTTTTCCTTCTACCCTACCCTACTTGAAAAACAAAATCACTTTCAAGTATAAAAATACTTCCAATGGGGTCATGTGCACATCAAAATGATAGACAAAATGGTGTGGAGGTTTGAAATGTATGCATTGACATGTACTTGGATTCCAAAGACTAAATGATTTGACTTTGAAAGGATTAAGCATAGTTGAGGAAGAGAGCGATGTTGCAACTTAGTGACTGTCTAGAACCATATTTCAATATAGTTGTGATGTCCTTGGTCCTTTTGCTGATATGGATCATTCTTCATGTCTTCTTCTACCATGACCTTCAAATCTTCCTCTTTTTGCTGATTTCTCTCTTGAATACATGGAGGATTTGTGGTAACCATGAGGGAGCTTTCTCAATCTCTAATTTTGATGTTTGTTCTTCATCAATTGCAGCCCATGGTTCTTTGATCTTCTCTTTCAGATCTTCTTCTTCTGGATGTAGTCATTCAATGATATTAAGAGAATATTTTTTTTGTAATACTCTTCCTGGGCTATGGTGAATACCATTGATCTCAAGAGGGGATGTTTGGAAGTGTTGTACCTCGGCATTGTAAGTGGGTGAGGTACTTCAATGTGTGGGTTTGGAAATGGTGGTATAGGTAGCTGAGTGGGAGTGTATATTTGAGATGGATGTGGATGGGGTTGTGGTTGTGGTGGAGGTGAATGGTAGGGATAACATGGAGTTGGGTATGTAGGATATTGAGGAAAATATTGAGGATAGTGTGGATGGCTCCCATAAGTTCCTTGCCAACCTTGTTGCCAAGATTGGTTTTGGGGTTCAAATGGCCAATGTTTCCAAAGAAAAGGTGTGTTCCAATTACTTTGAGGTGGATATGCATAACCTTGAAATTGGGAACTAGGCTCTTGCATCATATCAGGCTGAATAGGCTTCCATGGTCCTCTTGGAGCTACATAATATTGATGCATTATCAATTGACTTGCTCCATTGTTCTCTTGGTGAACTTCCTTCAACCTTGGTAATCAGGAGCAACATTTAACATAATGTGATTCTACATGGACAACACAAACATATTCTTTTTTCTCATTATGTATTCTTAACATTTCTACTTGTTTTGTCGGATTTCTATGGATTTATGTTTTAAAGTCATCAAGCAAATTTCCAAGTTTAGCTTGACTTACCGATCTTGATGTTGATTTACCTACTCTTGCTTTTCCTCTTGATATGTGGTTGCATGTTTCACAAATTTCATCAAATGATAATTGGTATACATCACCTCTACTTACGATATTAAGAAGATTAATACATTCATCCCTAATTGCCCTAAGTAAGAGGGTTTTTAGTGTGTCAGATCCTAGATGATGTAGTTTTCCCCTCTTAACATTATACATGAACCTCTCTATTAGATCCTCTAGACTCTCATCTTCTCTTTGATTCATTATAAATATTTCTTCTTTAATATCATGATCTTTATATTTTTCTATAAATATCTTTTGCATATCATTCCATGATCTTATTGAATTAATACTTAAATTCATGAACCATATAAGAGCTCTATCCTTCAATGTTGCCAGAAACAATCTCAGTTTTTGAGTTTTTAATAAGTAACCATAAGATCTACAAACAATTTCAAATTCAAAGAGAAATGTTTCTGGATCCTCTAACCTTAGACCATGAAATTTTGGAAGAAAAGATGGAGGGATGTTCTTCATGTGCACACTACCATCAATATCTTTAATGGGAAATCTGAGATGATCTTCCTCATTGTCATCATCTCCATCCATTTTTTCTAAATTATTTTCCATCTTATTCTTCTACTTGCAAAAGTGAATGGCGATATGGCTCTTATTGCACCATGTGATCAAATGGGGGGGTGGTTTGGTGTTGGAGAAATTTTGTTTTAGTTTTTATGATTGAATGAAAACTATAATGCAAAGTAATTTTATACTTTTGAAATAAAATATGCTTAAGGAAAATATTTTTTTTTTGCTTTTGAAAAAAGTAAAAAGAAATGAATCAACTAGGGAAGAAAACAATGCATACTTTGGCACCTCCCCAACAACGACGCCAAAAAGTGATGAGCCTCAGTATTGCAACAATAATGTTGCAACTCCCAAGGCTACTGACTTTCATTATCAACCTGGTGTTCATACAAACTTAAGAGGTATCGGCACTATATGTGCAACATACAATGTGGCATTCCTTTTCTGTCATGATGTAATGGAGTGCATGTACTAAAGTCAAATCCTAAACTAATTGTAGAAAATCAAATGTTTAAAATGAAACCTTAACCTATTGCAAGAAAGAAAGTACAAGGAAAGAGAATGAAGCCAAATGTTAAAACACACCATTATCTAACTAACTATTAAGAGGCTTTACTTTAAATGAATGCTAAGTTAACATGTATGCAATCCTACTGTCCTAAGTATGCAGATTCAAACCATCAAACCTTCTACTGTTGTGCATGTAAATTAATAAAATAAATTTGTTTTTCTTTATGTCTTTTTTCATGTGAGAGTGTGAAAGCTAATCACTTTTGGTGATGTGGCAGGTGGCTTGGAGATGATGGTGAATGTTCAGAAGGTTTGGGAGATAAGTAGGGACACTTTTCTAGCTTTCTAGAGGCTTTTTCCTTAATTCGGCCTCAAAACAGGCTTTCCTACAGGATGCTATAGCGATTTCCTACAGGATCCCCTAATTTCCTACAAGATGTACATATTTACTATAATTCATCGAATGGCCAAGAAAATCAAATCAAAATTGGATGGGACAAATTTTTGTATTAAACAGGATGTATTAGGTCCCCATTACAAGTGGAATCACTCAAAAATACCTCTATTAACCCATGCAAAAAATAAAAAAAATTACTAGTCGAAAATCTAGAAATCCAAGAACTAGTGAGCTAGTAAATCTAAAAAATTCCTAACCAAATCAAGTGAAAATTAAATTGGGTAATTTCTATTATGAACTAGAATGTTTTTGTGATCTAATTCAAGTGGAATCAATTCGATTGAAGCTCGTTAGAATAAATTTATTGTTCTTTGCTAAAAAGGAGGTCCAGCAATCTAGATTTTCGAATAAGAAGACTAATCCAAGCAACTCAATGATTCCTATGAACTTACAAAGATTTTACAAGGATGAAATAATGCTTGTGATCCTACAAAAGGACTTACATCAACCATTTCACTCAATCCTACAACAATAAATCCTTAATTCTAAATGTAGAAATAGAAAGAATAAAAACTAGAGATGCATGTGAATAAGCAATGAAAAGAAGGAAAGAAAATGATACAAAAGGGCTATGATGTTCCTAGGATGGCCAAGCCCAAGGAAACCCAGAGACCTATGGAGGAGAATAAGATTTAGAAGCTGAACATGACACCAATCTTCAGTATTTTCACCAATAGAATTACATCCCCGCAAGAAAATACAATGGAGCTGCAAAAATACAAGTTATCTCCACAATAATGCTAACGAAAATATCCCCCTAGAGGAAAATTTGATTTGGAACTTATAAAAAATGACTAGGAATCATTACCCATGAATGGAGGAAGCTTTCCCACCAAAATCCCTTGATTAGTTGATCTAGTCCCCAATACTAGGAATTTGCATTAAATGGCAGGGAACACATTCCTAGATTTTCTCAATCATTCCCTAGAGGAAAATTTGACTTGGTACTTATACAAAATGATTGAGAGTATAGTTCGAATAAACCGGAATAAAAACCATCTCAAGGGTGTGGAAACTTGGTTCCAACATCCCCCCATACTACTTCAAGTGAGACTTCAATCTGCGCTATACGGGTTGATGCCAAAAGGGCCAATAGTGTAGGGATTTGTTTGGCTAACTAATGTTGAACCTAGGTCAAGCCCCCTTTAAGCCAAAAAATGGTTCCATTGCTAGGACCAGATTCTGCATGGAGATGTGTGATGTCATATCATTCGAATCCAACTAAGAAAGAAATTGAAGGCTGGTTGGACAAAAGAATTCACGAGTTCGTCGCGCAGGAAAATAGAAATTCACGACTGTCAAAAGAATCTTGGTTAGATAGCTACATGTATACAAAGATCCACAATTCTTTTTTCACGTCCTTCCCTATTGAGCTATACAAGTAGAATGTGAAGCTAGTAGATAGCCAAGGAAGGTGGAAACTTGACGGTCCTATTGTGTCGACCCCAGAGCTAGTGCGAAGGGTGGAAGCATCGGAGGATAATATCGCATGTGTTGTTAATCATTGGCTTGATCATATTATTGGAGGATTTGTTACTAAGTTCGCGATCGACACCTCAATCAGCGATAGTGAAGTAGGGTGACACTTCCTCAAAGGATCGCAAGGTAAGTACGTAAAATCTTTGAATACTTGGATTAAAATTATGTTGTGTGAAAAGCGGGTTATGCAGTTACCTTGATGTTTGATTCTACACGAAGTGGAAGAATTTACAGAAATGAAGGAAATAAGGGATCCAAAGAACAGCCCCTTGATTTCACCTCCATGAGGGGATGAAGAAGGGCTCATGAAGGTGTCTCCGCGAAGTCTTATTCATCTGATAAGACAAGGATTTCTACGAATACCAGCCCCGCCCACACCACCATCAGCTTCTCCTCAATCACCTCCAACTTCACCCATACCACCTCCACCACCACCGCGATTCAGTATGGCAAACACAATGAAGTTTCCTTTGTTCAAAGGCTTGGGTAGTGAAGGTTGTATGGGTAACTCAAGGTATTACAGATGACTATATAAAGAAAGAAACACTAGTTAGTGCCCTGCAGGATTTTGGTATATTAATTACTCCAACGATAACCCAAATGTGAGAGTGGTGAACATCGAAGCAACACTAAATAGGGAATTTAGTAGGCTTAAATCTAAAGCATAATCGATCATTGGATTCAAATAAATCATGATGCTACTAGGTGAGACTCCTTGGGAATTAGATTAGACACTGAAATGTATGATCCATGAAGCCAACATGAATTTGACAGATGGATAGCATCGCGAGTGGTTTGTGGCTTCACTACTACCACACTTAAGAAGTGTGATGTCACAGCAGAAGATAATGACTCAGGTAGAAGCCTTGGAGATTGCCATGAGACTACATGAGACTTCGATGCAAGATCCTAATCTAGGAGTTCAACAAATCCATGTGCAGCTGAAGGATCTGCGCCTTGAGATGCAAAGCTTGAAGAAGGATAGGATGGTTCGACTAGAAGTGCATGAAGAAGTGTGGTTCGTGAAATGCAAGAGTCAGGGTCATGAAAAAGACCACTGCCCGGTATTTACAAATTACCCTACAGGAGGAGGACCAATGCCTTTAAGGCTAGAATCTCAAGCATGACCTAATGCGGCACCTTCTTTGTGGTGTGATATCTGTCAAGTAACTGAAAAACATTCCACGGATAACTGCCACTTGTTACAGAAGTATTTGCAAACTTCGCAACAATTGTTCTATAACTTTTGTAGGTCGGTAGGACATGATGAGAGTACTTGTAGGAGTTATGAATCGATGATGGATAGAACTCCCACCTATGTGGCCCCTTGACTAGAATGCAGGGCTAGCACAAATAGGATTTTAGGGGCTCAGACAAGGCTGAGGCAGAGGAGGACCGAGTAGAGGTCACAGACAGTTGATTTTCTTCCATTGCGGAGGGCTAGGACATTATGGCTGAGATTGCACTAATCCAACACGCCCGTCATGAAAGTATTGCACGTTGTTTCATCATGATACAAAAGATTGTCCTACGCCGATAGCTAGGATACATGACAAAGAAGTGCTACCACCTCCCCCGACTCAGAACCTGCAGATGATGAGGTCTGGGACATGCGATGAAGATCCAAACGTAAATATAATTCCCTGAAGTGGAATTGCGATGGTAGATGATAAGGGGAAACAGCCAAAAGACAACACTAGGGTTTGCAAAGCCCCAGCGAAAGAAGCTGAGTTTGATTTGGAGCGCACTTGGGAAACCTTCATGGAAGCTAAGAAGAGCTTTGTAGAAGCCTCCACATCAGGAAGCAAAGATAAGCCTGAGCCAAAGATGGAACCCTCTATGCTCACAACTTTCTTGGAAACTTGTATGAAGCTACTGCGTGACAATAAGGTTGTGAAAGGGCTATAGGAACTTGTCAACAGATGTGTTGTGACCACGCCAGGAGAACTGCGCATAGTCTGAAAGATAGGAAAGCATAAAACAACGATGGGGCTTGAAATGAGACTCACTGCACAGATCAGAGAATACGAGATGGATCAAGTCATTCTAGATTTGGGATCAGATGTGAATGTTCTACAGAAATAGACATGGGAGTGAATGGGGAGACATGCATTCCAATGGTCTCTGATTCAACTAAGGATGGTGAATTAGCAGAAAATTATACCCATGGGGCAACTACAGGGAGTAACAGTGGATATTGAGGGAGCGAGTGCATTGGGATATTTTGAAGTAATACAGATTGTTGATGACATAAATCCCTACCCCGCGCTCCTGGGAATCGACTGGGCTACTAATATGAACGGGGTAATCAATCTGAAGAAGCAAAAGACGATCTTTGAAGATAAATCACTGTGTGTAATAATATCCCTAGATCCTACTGAAGGATCGCGCTATATGGAGCCAATCTATGACTATGAGAGTGATTATGATCTGGACTGCAACTACAAGATAACAGTGTGAGAAAAAGGCTAGGTGAATCCCACTACTAATAGGTGACTTACATGGGATCACGAGAGTTCTTGCAATTCTGATTCTGATGAAGAAGTAGAATGATGGCAGAATCAGTTACACGAGGTAACTAAATTGAATTGAAATATGATGACATGGTCGCTATGCTAAGTGTCGTTAGAAGAAAGAAATTTGCCTAGTTATGATGGCAAAAATGAGGTAGATACCTTATTGGATGCATTTGAAAGGGAGGTGTCAGAAAAGCAATGCTTCTAGGCCTTGGACTGGGTGTTGCGCGCTACGACAGAAAAGTATGATGGACAGGATGATCCATGCATGCATCTGGCCAAGTGGACACAGGCCGAGAAAAGCCACAACCTGAGTGGGTGCACCTGATTTGTCATACCCTAGATGTTATACCAATGAACTAGTATATAGAAATAGAGCCCTACGATGTGATAGGTGAATGGGATATCCTGCGCGAAGGATTCATGATGACCTTTAGTTTTGAGGATGGGTGGGACAGTATTGATGAAGCACTACAAGAGGTAAAAGAAGCCATCTTTAGGATACCACAGGAGCCTTTAGACTTGATTCAACCTGAATGGGCTACTCAGCTGAGTCGCGCACTAGAATGTTATAATGTAACTTCTGAAGAGGAGGATGAGGATCCGCGGAATATTAACATTCTAGAAACAGAAGGCCACCACAAGGTTCAAGGACCACACATTGAGAACCATGATATAATCGTGCCAGTGAAAACTAAGCAGGTGAATATTGGTACAGAGCAAAAACCCAAATTCGTGAAGATCAGAGACTACTAGGACAACACGATAGTGGATAAGGTTACTGAATTAGTACGCGAGTATCAGGACTTATTTCCAACCAAGTTTACGTATTTGAAAGGAATAATTGGAAATCTATGAGTGATGAAGATCACGTTAAAACTCGATGTGAAGCCAGTTAAGTAGAGGCCTTACCGCTTAAATCCGAAAGGAAAGGAGAAGGTCCACGTGGAACTAGACAAAATGCTCACAGTAGACATCATTGAGCCTGTGGAAGAATCTAATTGGGTAAGCCCAATGGTGGTGCAAGAGAATAAGCAGAAGGACGAGATAAGGATATGCATGGATCTCAAAAAATTGAATGACGCTTGTGTGCATGATCCATTCCCAACTCTTCATGGATGAAGTGTTGGACAATGTAGGTGGTCAGGAAGCATATTCTTTTACTGATGGGTTCTTAGGGTACCACCAGATCAAAATCGCACTGGAGAATAGGATCAAGACAACCTTCATGACTAAGTGTGGTTACTTTCAATATACTGTCATGCCGTTTGGATTGAAGAATGTGCCAGCCATATTTTCGCGTGTGGTTGTTGCGGAATTTAAGGAATATATTAATAAGTTCTTGGAGGTCTATTTTGATGATTGGATTGTATTTGGGTTAGTTAAGCGCCATGTAGAGAGCTTGCGCTTCATGATGGATACCTGGCGAAGATACCAAATGCGCTCAACCTCAAGAAGTGTTTGTTTCTCATTCCTTTTTGGAACCTATTGGGGCATGTGTTTTGTAGACAAGGGCTGATGGTAGACCCCGTGAATATCGCAATGATTCTGAACTTGGAAGCATCGAGAAGTGTGAAATAATTGTGTGCTACACTGGGACGTATGGGATATTACAAAATTTTTATCAAAGGCTATGCCCAGATGACTACGTCGATGGAAAAATTGTTGAAGAAGGATGTCATGTTCTACTGGAATGATGACTGTAAGAAAATCTTGGATATATTGAAATAAAATATGGTTACTGCACCGATTCTTTTCTTCCTAAACTGGAAGAAAGAGTTTCATGTACATGTCGATGTGTCATGTATAGTGATAGGGGAAATACTAACACAGGATGGTGGAGAAGGCTTGGATCGCCCTATAGCGTTCGCAAGCTGCAAATTATCCAAAGTAGAAAAGAACTATTCGACCACTAATCACGACGGGCTAGCTATGGTGTATGTGCTCCAGAAGTACCGACACTACCTTCTGGGAGGCCACTTTAAGATGTATACAGATCACTTTGTGCTAAAGTACCTAGTCAATAAACCTCTGTTGCGGGGGAGAATTTGTAGATGGCCTTTATTGTTCCAAGAATATGATTTTGAAGTTGATATGAAGCATGGACAATTGAACGTGGGACTAGATCACCTATCATGCATTAAGACAAGGGAGGAACATACCAGTTTCGAGGAAGGATTACCTAAAGCGTGTCTCTTTGCTATGTCTGTAGTGGATGGAAATTTCGAAGATATAATACACTTTCTAACAACTGGAACTGCACCAAAAGGATACTTTGTCTAGTAGAAGAAGGAATTAGTGGTGCGTGCGACAGATTTCTTTTTCATTGCTGGGAATCTATACAAGATGGGGAATGATGAAATAATTCGAAGGTATGTACCTGAGTTTGAATGAAGCAGCATCTTCGTGGATTCTCATGGGGGTTCCATAGGAGGACATTATGCAATAAGAGAAATCGCGCAAAATATTTTACGCATAGGGTTGTGGTGGCCAACCCTTCATCAGGATTCAAAATCATATTACAAGGCATGTGATGTATGTCAAAGAATAGGCATGCCATCGTGCCGGGATGAAATGCCTTTGAATCCACAAATGGCATTGCAACCTTTTGAAAAGTGGGCAATAGATTTTGTAGGACCCAGTAAACCTCATGGAAAGACAGGCTCGAGGTATATTATCACTGCGATGGAGTATTTGACTTGTTGGGTAGAAGCGCAGCTAGTGAAGGATTACATGAGCATGACGGTAGCAAAGTTTATATTTGAACATGTACTAATGCGATCTAGATGTCCGAAGGTCTTGATGAGTGATCACCATACACAATTCTTGAACAAGACGATCAGTGCGCTAACGGAGGAATTTTAGGTGTATCACTAGAAGAGCACACCTTATCACCCACGGCCTAACAGGACAGTGGAGGCATTCAACAAAGTGCTTGAAACCATGCTAACCAAGGTATGCAATGTGCACTGAAGTGATTGGGACCTATGCATACTTGTAGTGTTATGGGCTTATTAGATGACATGCAAGAAACTAACAGGATAGACACCTTTTAGGCTTGTCTATGGAGTGGAAGTCGTAATGGCTATGGAATACATCGTGCCTAGTCTAGGCATAGCAACACTCACAGGTATGACAGATCGTGGAGCCCTGGAGGAGAGGCTCACGTAGTTGGATGAGCTTGAAGAAGAACGATTTTTGACTAGATTTCACCAGCAGGTCCAAAAGCAACGTGAAAATACATGGCACGACTAACACTTCAAGCTATGCACATTTAAGGTAAACAATCTAGTTCTATTGTATTAAGTTTGATAAATTCCCCATAAAGTTTAGGATGCACTGGTTAAGTCCGTATATTATTAAGGAAATTACCGATGGAGGCACGGTATAGCTGGTCAAGTTAAATGGAGAACCCTTCCCAGGAAAGGTGAATGGCAGTCACTTAAAGCCATACATCGACAATCCAACGATGTGACTATATGAAAGTGGCATAGTCTTAGTGCTCTAGGAAACTAAAAGGAGGCACGGGACTATAAACTACTTTTCCCGAGAACTGCGTGATGTCAGGGCTCCACGCAGTAGTGAAGTGTCACAGGGTCTGCAAAGATAGCTATGCTGGCACACAGGTCTACCGGAAAGTGATCGTTAAAGTCACTATTCATGATTTGATGGTTGGTTTGAGGCCAAATGGAGCGGGTGATAGGCATTTAAGGCAAACCTTATGGGCTAGATTCTTGAAAATCTGCCACCAATCTAGCATTAATAGACTGAATGTGGGAGCAATGGTCGAATTCAAATTCAAAAGGCACTATAAATTACAAATGGTTGTCCAACAAATAACACTTGGAAATTTGACAACTAAGTTGTTGCGCGCTCAAGTATTCAAGAATCGAGACTTATTCGAGAATCTAAAAGTGAATTTGTTGTTTGAGAAACTACTAGAGACACTGAAATAACTGTGGAGTAGCACTATGTTAGCACTCGAAGAAGCCATGGACATAGGAGCAGTGACAGCTGAGGAAGCCGCATAGGAAATTGCAGAAGTGGAAGCCCTAGAGATCGTTGGAATAATTGTTTAGGTACCTAAATCACCGTGAACAACGAGCCCCAAGAAGGATAAGTAGGCCATGATCCTGGTGTGTGTCTTGCCCTGAAATCTATTGAGGACCAAGCTCACATTGCAGGAAAAGGGGAAGGCCATTAATCTGGAGGCCGATGAGGAGGAAGAGTTTGAAGAAATCCTGGTGGAGGAGGTGGATGTAGAGATGGACGTTGAAACCCAGGGTGCAAACCCTATTACCTGGTTACCTAAATATGTACCTCCGCATAAGGGTAAATCCAAGGTTCCAAAGGATATAGATGAGAGAAAGAGCTCTCTGCAAACTCCACTACTCCCAGACGATATTATTTTTGAGGTATCGTACTTGGGACGGGTTCCTATGTTGAAATTTGAAGATTAGGACCTCGCAGACCACGAGAAGTTCCCACATTTAGCGACTGCAAAGCTAATGTGCTAGAAGATGAATGCAATGGTTGGAATGGTTGAATTGGAGCCATGCAAATGGCTCAGAGTTGTAGAGAAAGCCGGGTTGTTAAACCTGCTATGGGTTCCACATTACCACCGCGCCCCTGTGATCATTTTCATCCGAAGGCAACTGCTCAGCTTGGTGAATGATGGGTGCTTATGGCTAGAGGAGCCTTGATTCACCAAATTACATAGCTACCTTGCTCAAGGGAGGATCCAGCTCATATTTCAGAGGGAAAAGGTGGCGAGTTTCCCTTCGCGGAAGTGATGAAGAAGAATTTCAAACTGGAAAAGAAGAAGCAAGGGTACGCCATCTCCAACATTAACAACCATGCATTCAATGTCGTGACACAAATATTGGCAAGGAAGGTGATGCAGAAGTGCCGCATGGATGAGGTGCTCGCGCCAGTAGTTGCACTAGTGGTGCAATGCGCAGAAGGAGTCCAGTTCAACAGGGTGAACTACCTATGCGGTGAGTTCCTTACGAATTGTTGCGAGGCACAGGAGCAGGGAAAACCATTTCATTACACATGAATCTTGTTGCATATTGTATTGGTGGCACGGGAGATTCTTGAAGATGGCCAGTTCCCTTCAGTCACACCGAAACTTCCAGAGGTAACGAAGTATGCTTCGTTGTGGGCGACCAAGGATGTGCAACATATAAGAGAGAGTAAGATCTTCTGGGTGTTATTGGAAATGAATATCTGGATGGGAATCAATCACAAGCTGCATTATCGCCCACAATCTACAACAGTTTGCATAACTTTGTAGAGTTCAAAGAAGACTTCCACCATGTCTTCATCAGGGTGTAGAAGGACCCTATGAAGACGTGGCATGATTTACAATACTTTGCGACTGACGGTGTAATTTTCACAATCCTTGAGTCCTGGTTGTCGGAGTGGCACGCTCCAGCTGGCTCCACAGTGGAAACAGAGAATTACACTGCACAGCACAAGAAAGAAGAGACAAAACTTTGGATGGCACAACTGGTAGAGAAAAGTAGAAGAGAGGAATCAGAAGCTAAGGCCCAGGCAGTGTGCGATGTTGCGAATTTGTAGAAATATCAATAGAAAACAAGACAAGAAGAGTGCGAAGGACATAAGTCACTTTCACCTGAACCAAAGACAAACACAGAACAAGGTGGTGCAAACCCATAGACGACATCTACCCAGCTCAATCATCCACAACCACGCGACAAAACAGTGCGTCTACCCGGCTCAATCATCCACAACCACGCGACAAAACAGTGCCACAAAATAGAACAAAGGCAATGAAGACATCATTCGACCCAATTACCCTCGCTGAGGGGGATTTACATGATATTGGCGAAATGGTGAGGGATGTCACTGTGGAGGCCCTCCAGTAGTTCGAGGAACAACAACAGTTGGTATTGGGGGCTCTTCGGATAGAGTTGCAGGAGTTGCAGGTTCGCACTCCACAGGCTAGTGCAGTGTCCACCAGCCTCACAGCTAGCACTTCAGCTGCCAAGGAAATGTTATGCACAAGGGTGACCAATATGATTGTGCTACCAGATGGGGCCCTTACTACAAAGAAGGAAACTAACAAACCCATGTTGAGCAGTTTGAAAGGGGTAGGGTTGAACATGGTTACACTCCCTCAGTAGACACTCTACCTCTTACAGGATGGGGTCACCACAGAACTTTGAGCCATTAAGAGACGCACACTGTAGGTGATGACCGAACATTGCATCAACATTGAGAAGTTGCACCTACAGTGCAATGAGGAAGTACAATAGAACAAACAGATAATGCAGGTTGTAGAGGAAGCCTACCAGATGTTCCTAGAGTTGACCATTCAAGCAGAAGAAATGGTGGAGGTGCGCATCCGCAAATTGGCCATAAGGATGTGTAATGCTAGAGTAGTGATGGCTAGGGTTCAACTGGAGCTGAACCTGTAGATTGTAGAACTGTAGTTGAAGGCTCAGCCTTCAACTCCTCTGAAAATCAGGGAATATTGAACCATTACTGTTACAGCAGCAACAACGGCAGTTGACAGCACAGTGGTAGACTCCATGCAGCTACTTGAGCAGTCATTCGAGGTCCTAACTACCCTACAGGAGGACCCAAATGTAGAGTGCCTAGAGACAGAGGCACGCGAGCTACAACAGAAGTATGACGAAGTAAAAGGGACTACACAAATGGTTTCCCTTACACAGAGGCTTGTAAGGATGTAGGAGGCAAAGGTGCTTAAGGAATAGGTGGATGCTGCTCGACATAAGGAAGAAGTCTTAAAAGTGCACCTACATCCATGGATCGATGAGGCTTATATAATTACAGCCTCCATTGAAGAAAATATCGTGCAACTGCAAGCAACTCAACAAATGATTCAGGGGAGTAGTTTAGTAGTAGTGGCCACCAAACATCACATGGAGGAAGTTCAATAGGCAGTCACTCAGTGCGCTACTGAAGTTGCAGTGATCCAAACAGATCTAGGAGGTCTTCGCGCTAAGATCTCCGCACCTACAAGGTGACTCGAGGGTGAGTCACGATGTTTTTGTTGGGTGCCTGTTGGGCGCAGGATCCCCTAAGGGCAATTTTGGGGCTTAGAGCCCAAATTTTGGTCCAATTTTGTAATTCCAATGTAAAGATTCTGCATTTTGTGGGCACTGAGCGCTTAGTTGTTAAAGAGTCATAGGGTTGTCTGCCCTTATTTTGATAATGTAATGTCGGTTGTAGAAGATATACCCATGGTCTGCAGACCATGGGATTATATAAATAGAGCTAAGCTCTAAGTGGTTAGAGACACAATGTCTAAGCAATGAAGATGTATGTGAGATAGCTCTGAAGTGTAAGTGTAGTTTTAGGTCGTTGCGTAGGTAGAGGCTCTGCAGTTGAGTGCGCAGAGGCATAGTAGTCTATAGCTGAGTGCGCAGGGTCAGTCAAGTATGTAATCATTTGGGAGTATTAATAAAGAGAAGTTTTCTATCATTTTTGTGTATTTATTTCTTGTTTATGCATCTGTTATATAGGGTATGAATTTCACTTCTAATGCTTATATGATGTGCGAATGTGTATAATTGTATTGGTTAAGTGAATGTATGATGTGCCCTAGAGGCGTGAAAGCATCTCAGCCCCTAGTTAGGGTTGCGCGAAAGCCAATTGTAACACTTTGCGAAGGTACTAAAGGATAGAGTAAAAGGTTAAGCAACCTACGTGAAGGCAGGTATTGTTGGAATAGGCCGACATCAAAACCATCTCAAAGGTGCAGAAACTTGGTTCCAACATCCTAGCATACTGCTTCAGGTGAGACTTCAGTCTGCGCTCTGCGGGCTGATACCGAAAGGGCGAGTAGTGTAGGGATTTGTTTGGCTAACTAACTTTGAACCTAGGTCAGGACCCATTCAACCAACACATATCCTTTACATACAATCATTGACTTAGTTCTCACTATTTTTCCATCCTCATTAAGTTTATTTCTATGGATCCATTTGGTTCTGTTGACAGCGTTGGAAGTTCGTCAACTAAGGGATCTCCTTGATATCAAGTCCCAATCAAACCTCACACCATTTGGTGTAGGAGTCCCATCTGGTATAAAGGCCTAGTTTCCAAATCCTCAAATATCTACCTTGGCTCTAGCTATCAACACAGGAGAGTGATGCAGTGGTATCTTCGAAAATCAAGGTGAGTGTGCTTAGTAAGTGTGCAGTGCAAGTGTGTCTAGGTTCTCTCACTGCAAAAGGGGGAGAAAAGTGAGCCTCTAAGTGAGATGTAATAGTACCACCCAGGAAGAGACACACATGAACTAGAAAGACCTATCCAATATCTAGCAGAATAGTCCACATCGGATGCAATAGTCGTTACAACCAATGAACAAGGGAAGATTCTTGTACCATTTAGTGAAGTAGTCCACAATGGATCTGACAGTCATTACAACTAATGAGAAAGGGAAGGTTTGTCTAGTATCCCACAGAATAGTCCACAGGGATGACACAAAAATGACATCATTATAACACATTGCCAACAAGCTAAGCACTAAAACAACTAAAATAGTTCAACTATATTAGTGCATGTGAAAGAAAACATGAAATACAACTGTGTTGATGGTGTTGGACCCGCCAGCATGTCAAGGGGATCTCCATGGTAAGAAGTCCTAATTAGACCTCAAATTGTTTGGTGTAGGAGTCCCAACAGTGGGTCGTAAGGTAATTCCTTGATCGTGGTGTTGCACAAAGGCAAGTAGAATAACTCTGTCAACACCAAGGGTCTAACTGATGCAGTGAGTCAAGGAAGGTGTATGAGTGGTTCCAACTCTTCAAAAGGGGAAGGAGGTGAAGGTGAGTTCCAGGTTAAAAGGGATCAGTCCCAACACAGCTAGGAACACACAACACAAAGGACATGCACAACTTCTAGCGGAGCAGTCCACTCGAATGCGCAAGTCACATCATACAAGGTAACATAACATGTACAACACTCATGAATCAATCTGAGACTGGTGTGACGGTTGTTATAGCAAGGTTCAAGTGAAACATCTATCTAATGTATGGTAGAGCAGTTGACATGGATGGTGACAACATTAACAACATATGTAACACATTAACAAAAAGATTCATGTTATTGCATGTGAACCAGTTCATACACAAGTATGTAAGTTAAACAACATATATGATTAAAGTAACCAGAGCAGTCCAACAAGAATAACAACATCTACATGAAAATGTGGTGGCTCTTATTATATAAAGAAGTGTAAGTCACAATCATAAAACACATCCATGTAAACCCTCTAGCCCCAATAGTGGAATGTTACAGCCACATCTGCCTACTCCTCCAAACAGATGTACTAGCTCTGTGTAGTGGAGAAGCCAAGGTGTGTTACAATATTGTCCAAGCCTTCTTCAAAATAGTCTTAGTAGAATCTTGGCCGACCAAAATCTTATACAATGAGTTATGAGGGACTATTTATAGCAAAGGGTGGGGTGACCCTTGACATTCCCTTTGTGACACTTCAACTACCTTCATGACTTTTCACCTACTTTATGACTATTACATCCAAGTGTTGACACTTGACTTACACTTGACATGACTCAACATTATAATGAACATGTACTCATGTGAGACAACATGGCTTGGGCAAGCCTTGCAATACATCACTAACACTCGGTCCACTGTGGTGAGACCAACTCTTTGACATTCTTGTGATGGTGAAGCTGGTGAGATGATGCCAAACTTGGTCATCCATGAATGTGTGCATGCACCTCATGGTGACATCTTGTTGAAGAAAAATCTTGCTTTCATTGCAACCGATGCATTCATTTGGCCCCTTCATCCAACTCATTTTCTAAAACACGCATGGTCTTCTTGGGTGTGGATGAACAAGCAACACACTGATACATAGTTCATGTGCTAATCTTCAAGTGTGTACTGATGGTCATGCGCATTAACTTGCTGAAGTACCCGTTCGACTCACATTGGACTTGCTTCTTGTCTTTGCCTTGGTGAGTGTGTTGAATGGGTTAGACTACATGCGTCCACGCAATGACATGCATGCTAGTAAATCAATTGCATGCTATCAACCACACTGATCACCATGTCTACTCCATGTTAGCTTCTCGAGTGGATCTTTAACTTATCCGGGCATAGTTTCAGTTGTGAGTGCACATTGCATCCATTGTTATTCCTGATCCTACTGCAACTCATTCATCTATCTACACGGCTTCATGTTCTTCCTAAGTTGCTACTTCAGCACATGTAACTCCTTATTTGTTACATCTTCTGCATTCACATGATCTTCATGTCATGCCATCACTCCATAACCAAGTCTCCAAAGTTGCTTTCATCATCAATGGACCTTCTCGAGTTTGCAACCTTGTTCTGCCTTTGTGTTGTTGTTGGATTGTATGGTTTTGACCTAGGTTTAGAGATGATTTAGGCAAACAAATCCCAGTACTACTAGCCATTTCGACAAAAATCTGTGGAGCATGGACTGAGGTCTCACCTGAAGTAGTATGGGAGGGTGCTAGAACCGGGTTTCCACACCCTAGGGATGTCGGATGAGCTTCTGGTGGTCCGCAATTTGACCTTACGTGCATGTTGCTATGCGCATCTATTTATCTCTCGCAACTTGTAATGCTGCCTTCACGCAACCCTACTCGCAGCGCAATCGTATTATACCCAAGTTCCTTACTATTTAACCTGTTATTACTCGATTACATAACTTATCTGTGTAAGACTAGTGATAACTAACAGTATATCTAGCAATCATATAAGTGTGCGTGATAAATAAAACAGTATAAATGTATAGAATGCAATACACAAGCAAAAGCATAGAATTTGGAATTAACTTCTCTTTATTATTCTTCATTCAAGGTTACAGACTTGACACCGCCTTGTGCACTCAGTTGCAGGGTTCCGCACACTCAGCTGCAATCTCTACTAGGCCTCTGCGCACTCATCTGTAGAGCCTCTTCCTACTACTACGACCCAATACACTTAGACTCTTACTCTATGCTCTATCTCTTTCTTCGCTCCTTCGCTAGCTAGCTATCTTTACAACATAGAGCCTCGCTCTATTTATACAATCCCATGGTCCATGTACCATGGGTAGGCTGACATGACATTATATCACATTGTAAAACTTACGGCAAACAACTCTATGACTCAACCTATACTTCACACTCCGCGCCTGCAATTAATGGAGTCTTACAATATATCTGACTAAAACCTGGGCTTTGAGCCCCAAAGCATGTTGTGGGGGGTTCTGATGCCCAATAGGCCCCCAATACAAACATTGTGGCTCACCCTCGAGTCACTCTGTCAGCCTGGTGATCTTGGTGTGGAGTTCCTCAAACTAGTCTCGAATGGCCTGAATGTCAGCAGCACACGGAGCTGCTGCCTACGGTACCTACTACATTCTTGCTTCTGATTCATCCGTGTCTAAATTGTGTCCTTACATTTTTACCAGCATCTACTGCATATGTCTCGTTCCCTTGTCCAGCTCCTTGGATCGCGAGGACTATACCTCGGTCGATTAGTCAAATAGTCGGCCCACCCATGTAGGGCTTCAAGCGGTTGTCGTTTACTTTGCTTGGGAAGGGTTCTACATTCAGTTTGACTAGCTAGACCGCACCTCTGTTTGTGACCTCCTTAACCACGTATGGTCCCAGCCAGTGCATTCTAAATTTTCCCAAAAACTTTTCAAACTTACTGTCATACAGTAGCGCCAAGCCATTTACCTTGAAGGTGTGCAACTTGATATGGTGGTTGTGTCAGGACTTTTCATGCTGATTTTGTACCTGCTGATGAAATCTGGCTAGAAACAATTCTTCCTCAAGTTCTCCTAATTGCGTGAGCCTTTCTTCCAGAGCTTCGTGATTCGTCATGCCTGTGAGCGTTGTTATTCACAGAATAGGTACAATGTATTCCATTGACATGATAGCTTTTGTGCCATAGACTAACCAATAAGGAGTCTGTCCTATCAATTTCTTGCATGTTGTCCTGTAAGCCCACACTATGGAAGGTACATGCAGGTCCCAGTCATTTCGTTACACGTTACATACTTTGGTCAGTGCAGTCTCCAGTTTTTTTTGAATGCCTCTATTGTCCCATTAGCTTGTGGGTGGTATGGTGTACTTTTCTGATGATACATCTAGAACTCTTTTGTGAGCGCACTAATGGTTTCATTCAGGAAATGTGTTCCACAATCACTCATTAAGATTTTCGAACAGCCAAATCGGGTCAACAAATTTTTGAACAACTTCACAGCTATATCAGTCGTGCAATCTTTGACCAATTACGCTTCTACCCATCATGTCAGGTACTCTGTCACGGTGATAATGTAGCACATGCCCGTCTTTCCCTGAGGTTTGATTGGTCCCACAAAGTCAATGCCCATTTTTCAAATGGTTGAAGTGTCATTTGTGAATTTAATGGCATCTCATCCCTTCGTGATGGTTTTCTAGTCCTGTGACATATGTCATAGGCCTTACATTGTGCTTTTGAATCTTGGTATAGGGTTGGCCACCATAACCTTGTGCAAAGAATCTTTTGTGTGGTTGTGCATCTTGCATAGTGTCCTCCTACAGTGCCCCCATGTGCTTCTGCGAGGATCTGACCTCGTTCAAATTTAGGCACGTATCTTTGCAATATCTCATCATTGCCCATTTTGTAGGGGTGCCCCGTGATGACAGAAAAGTACTCCGCATGTACCACCAATCCCTTGTTTTGTTGGACTAAGTATTCCTTCGGCACAGTCCCTGTTGTTAGAAATGGATTATATATTTGAAATGTCCATCCGCGATGCACACTGCAAAGAGTTGTGCATTAGGTAGTCCCTCTTCCAAATTTGTTGGTTCCTCACCCATCTCAATTCGTGATAAGTGATCTAGTCCTGCGTTTAGGCATCCTGGCTTGACTATAACCTCAAAATCATATTCCTAAAACAATAAGAGCCATCTGCATATGTGCTCCCCCAACACAGGGTTATTCACTAGGTATTTCAACGTAGAATGGTCGGTATACATCTTGAAATGTCCTCCGAGTAAATAGTGTTGGTATTTTTGGAGTGCATACACCATTGCCAACCCCTCACGCTCAATGGTGGAATAGTTATTTTCTACTTTGAACAACCTCTAACTTGTAAATGTGATCGGGTGATCGACGCCCTTCGAACCCTCCTGTGTGAGTGTGGCTCCCAGTGCAATACACGACACATCAATATGTACATGAAATTCCACATCCCATTTGGAGAAGACCAGGATTGGAGCAAAGGCCAGTTTCCCCTTTAGGACATCCAAACTCTTCATGCAATCATCATTCCAACAATATGTAACATCCTTTCTCAATAGCTTTTCCATCGGCGCTATTATTTGGGCATAACTTTTGATGAACTTCCTATAGCATCTAGTGTGTCCCAAAGTAGCGCAATTGTTTAACACTTTACGGTGCTTCCAAATTTAGAATAATGGAAATCTTTGCAGGGTCCACCATCAGTCCTTGTTTGCAAACCACATGTCCTAGTAGGTTTCCATAGGGGATGAGGAATGTGCACTTTTTAAGGTTCAGTGCAATCTCATGTCATCGGCAAGTATCCAGCATCAAGCGCAAGCTTGCTACATGTTGCTTAACTAATCCAAAGACAGTTCAATCATCCAGATATACCTCCAAGAAATTTTGGATGTATTCTTTGAATGAAGCCACAATGATGCGCGAAAATATAGCTACTACGTTCTTCAGTCCAAATGGCATAACAGTGTAATGGAAGCAGCCCCATTTTGTTGCGAAGGTCGTTTTGCTCCTATATTCTAGTGCAATCTTGATTTGATGGTACCCTGAGAACCCATTCATGAATGATTATTCTTCCTGGCCGCTAACATTATCCAGTATTCATCTGTGAATGGTGTCGGGAATGGATCATGTACACAGGCATCGTTCAGCTTCCTGAAGTCCATGCATATTCTTATTTCACCCTTTTGCTCATATACTACCGTAGGACTCACCTAGTCTGGTTCTTCCACTAGTTCAATAATTCCGACTGCAAGCATTTTGTCTCAGTCGTCATAGAAATTCTCTTTATGCTTCGAATTCAAGCAGTAAGGTTGGTGCTTAACTAGCTTTGCGTCATGTTTCAGGGTGATCTTCATCACCCCTAAGTCGCCAACGATCTCGTTTAAGTTTGTAATTTTGGTCAGGAATAAGTCTTGATATTCATGGAGTAACTTAGTGACCTTATCCACCGTGGAATCATCCCAATAGTCCCCAAGCATTGCATACTTTGGCTCTGCCTCCGTTCCAATGTTTACCTACTTTGTCTCTAGTGGTGTGGTGATGTCGAGGTCTTCAAGTAACCTTGAATCTTGTGACAGCCTTCCATTTCTGAAATGTTAATATTTCATGGGTCCTCATCATCCTCAACATTTACATTGTATCACTCTAGTGCACAGCTTAACTATGTCACCCATTTTGGCTTAAGTACTTCCATTGGCTCCTGGGGTATTTTGAAGATCACTACTTTTACTGCTTGTAGTGCATCATCAACAATATCTGACCAGCGATATTCAAACATGAAGGTTAACAAAAATCCCTCGTGCAAGACATCCCATTCGCTCATACCATGGCGAAGCTCCGTCTTAGTATACCAATTCATGGGTATGAAATCCAGGGTATGATAGAATAAATGTACCCATTCAGGTTCTGGCTCTGCCCCGTAGACCTTGGCCCATTTCACGAGGTGTGTGCGTGGATCATCTCGTTTGTCATATTTGTCTACTAGTAGTATTTGAGGTTTCCCAAATCATAGGCGCATCATTCGTCTGCATCTACACCAGTCATCAAAACTTCCTTGATGTGTACCCCACTATCATGTGTGCGTTGCGCGCAGTGCCCTTTAGAGTATCAAACCGTTGCTATTCTAGTACTATGCTTTCAAATTTGTTCAGGAATTCATCCATCACTATTAACTCATCATATGTAGGTAGATCCCTTGCCTCTGTTGTCATGCAACGTAGTGACCAAACCATCATATTGCAATTAAGTGTTGTTACTTCATGCAACAGATTCTTCCATCCTTCTATTTCCTCATCTAAATCCAAAGTGTAGGAGCTTTCTCACTCCCACGAAATCCTTCCATTTGCAGTTGAATTCACCCAATCCTCTTATCATGTGGTTATCTTGTAAATACAATCGAGATTATCATCACTATCGTTGTCATGCACCAGTTCAGTGTATCACACTCCTTCGGCTGGATCTAGTGGTAGTACTATGCGTAGTGAATTTTTTTTCAAAGATCATTTTGTGCCTCTTCAAATTTATGACTCCATTCATATCGGTGGCCCATTATATTCCTAGTAGCGTGGGATAGGGATTACTGTCATCGACAATCTCTATCACTTCAAAATATACCTGCGTGCTCGCACCTTCAATATCTATTGTTACCCCTTGCAATCTTCCCATGGGTAAGATCTTTTGTTGCTTCACCCTTCGTAATTGAATAGGAGACAACTGCAGCGTGGGTCTTCCCATGTGTTCCCATGTTTGTTTTGGTAGTACATTCACATCTGACTTAAGATCCAGGATTACCTGATCCATTTCATATTCGCCAATTTTCGCAGTCAACCTCATTCCCCTTCCTGTGCACAATGCATGCTTTCCAAGTTTCCGGACCACGCGTAGTTCTCCTGACCCCACGCACAGAGTGACAAGTTCCTATAGTCCTTTTACTGCCTTGCTTTCATGTAGGAGTTTCATGCATGTCTCTAGAAAGGTAGTGAGCATTGAAGGATCCATCCCTAGTTCTAGTTGATCCTTACTACCTGAAGTGGAGGCCTTCGTGAAGCTCTTCTTAGCTTCCATGAATGTCTCCTTTGTGCGTTCTAAATCAAATTTAGGTTCCTTACTAGGAGCCTTGTGAACCAGTGCACTTTCTTCTGACTGCTTCCCTATATCATCGACAGTGGTCATACCACTCCTGAGCATCATGTTTACATTCGGGTCTTCTTCACACAGCTCAGACCTCATCATCTACAAATTTTGAGTCCAAGGGGGTGGAAGTACCCTTTTTTCATGTAGTCTCGCCATCAAGTTAGGGTAGTCTTCTGCCTCATGATCGAACTGAATACAATACAAACATGATATCCTTTTCGGATTTGTACAATCACGGGCATAGTGCCCTAGCCCTCCGCAATTGTAACAAATTAGTTGTCCGCGACCCCTTCCTGGTACCATTCCACCTCGACCTCGATCGTGCCCCTAAAATCTAGCATGTGCCATTCCTGTATTTGGGTCGAGGGCTTGTGATTCTTCCTACACCTTGTAGGCATGAGTCCAATCCATCATTAGTTCGTAGCTTTTACAGGTGTGCTCATCATGGCCTACCAACCTGCAAAAATTACAAAACAATTGTTGGGAGATCTGCGTATACTTCTGCAATAGATGACAATTATTCGTAGTGTGTTTTCCTCCTATATGACAGATCATGCACCATAATGCAAGTGACATGCTTGGTCCTGCTTGTGCCTCAGGTCTTAACAGCAACGACCCTCCTCCTCCCAAGTAATCCACAAACACTGGACAATGGTCCTTCTCATGCCACTGGCCTTTGCATTTTATGCACCATACCTCCTTGTGCACCTCTAGCTAAGGTGTCCTATCTCATTTTAAAATCTGCATCTCCAAACACAGATTTACAGTTTCACACGGATTTCTTGGACTCCCAGACCAGGGTCTTGTATAGAGTCTCATGCAATCTCATCTCCATCTCAAAAGCTTCAGCTTGGGTGGAAATTTTTTGCAGTGACAATGTCGCCCTTAAGTGTGATGCTAGTGATGCTACCATGCACCATGCTATCCATTTGTCAATTTCATGTTCACTTTGCAGATCATACCCTTTAATCTTTGGTCCAGATCCCAGGGTGTCTCACCTAGGAGCATCGCGATCTCCTTAAACCCAATGATTGATTATGTTTCCAATTTTGGCCTGATAAATTCCATGTTTAGCACGGTCTGGATTTCTATGATTCTTTCATTTGGATGGTCATTAGAATTATTAATGTACCATGTTAATGTGCAATCTTGCAACGCACTCACCGACATAGCCTTCTTGATATTGTCATCCACGACTCCTTATGCTTCCCATACTACTCTTACCATGAACCAGAATTGGTCTGAATCTCCTATTCCTCGAAATACTGGTAGTTTGAACACACTCGCCATACCAAACTATGGTGGTGGTGGAGGTGGGGTGGGAAGAGATGGAGGTGAGGAGGGTGAGATGGGTGGTGGCGTAGGTGGATGTGGTAAGTGTGGAGCACTTGGAAGGTATGCTTTTGGCAAGCAATCTAGTGGTTTTTCAATAATAATTCTAACCTTTTCTACATTATGAGTTCAAAGAAGATAAAGGATTTTGATAAAAAGTGCGAAAATAGACAAAGGAAGCTCAAGTGCTGATAATTGACGTTTTCTATGCAGGAAGATGTGGAAACAGGGGATTGTCGATCAAAAGCAAGGAGCAAAGGGAAAATAACTGTTGTCCCTCCAGCAGGGAATCGGATGCGGACAAGATCAAGCAAAATTAGAGCCGAATAGCCCAGGGAAAGAATGTGAGATACTGAGTCGGAGAGCGCAAGAAGGAAAAGAGAAGAATTGAACGATTAGTGAATCCCTCAGCATCTTTGATCCTGAGGGATCACTGCTTTAACTTATCTTTTTGATTGTCTAGATACCTCCGTCATTTCTGTTATATAAAGGCACCACGCCATTGAGCAAAGGGACGACTGTTTTTATGATTTTAAAGTTTTAGAACAAACTGTGATCATTGAGTCTCGCTGAGACCTGATTTTGTTATACTTTTGTTGATGCAATTAATATAAAATACTTGGTGTTCATCTCGTCTCTGCATCTGCAGTAACCTCAGGCAGTGTACCATTGGCAACTAAGGGCCCGGCTCCGAAGGACGCTTTTGTATTATTATACGGTGATTTGTGTGTGGTTTGTCTATTTCTGTTATTTAAGTAATCCGATACATCTTTTATGTGATATACTATGCTTCATTATAATTGATATTTGAATGATTCCTTTATCTCATGTCTCTGCACTGTACAATTGGATCTATTTGAATTTCATCTTTCGGTTATCTCTGTAACAGAATGTTGGTATGAATGTTATCATTATTAGATCCATGTGAAATAGTATTTGTGAGACTTGAAAGCAATATTACTTCGTTCAGAAACGTAGTCATATCATTCATTATTCTCAGATTGCTATAGTAGTATAGAACATGTACATACGGATGAGGATTGTTGTTCCATCTTATTACTGCTGTTCCATTTGATTACTGCTATTCCTGCTGTTCCATTTTATTACTGTTGTTCCTGTTGTTCCATTTTATTACTCCTGTTCCATTTGATTACTACCGTTCCATTTTACTGTTGTTCCATTTATTGCTGTTCCATTTCCAGACTATTGTTCCATTTTACTTTCCACCGTTTTATTTACCTGCCTTTGTTGTTTATGGTGTGAGAGAAGGCCTAAGGCTGTAGTGAGCCTCAGCAACACGCTGCTTAGCTCCCAGACCTATAAGTCCATGCTCTAATTTCCTTTCTTCATCAGTTTCTAAAGGGATGGGTTATTGCTTCCGTACCCTTGACTGATCAACTGCCTTGTGTGATTCTCAATCTTTTGGGTTAGTTTAGTTACAGCTTAGCATCAGTTTTCTTTCGAATCATTAGAACACTATACTATTGAGCATTACTTGGACAAATAGCCTCGGATTGAGCTACTCCTTGCAATAACAAAACGTTCCCAGATTGACTTATTAATGTGGGATAATTAGAGGTGTGAGAGACTCTAGTTATAGCTCTACATTTTGGCACCGTTGCCGGGGAGGAGTAATAGCCATTTTCCCTTTGCAAAGTAGTGCGCAAATCTGCTAGGGGGGAGTTGGATTTTAAAAATGGAAGGTAAGAACCTGCGTACGGAGCATGTAAAAGCCCTACTCCACTGTCCGCTCTCTTAGCAGAATTGCTGGTTGATAGGATTTAGTAGTTTTTAGAGTGCATGACTAAGCAGAAAAAGCTAGAAAAGAATATCAAACCCCCAGCCAAACCTGAAAAAGCCAAAGGACCGGTGACCCTTGGCCGAACAACCTTTATAGACGAAATCTACAAGAAAACTGAATCTCAGCCATCAGTAGGCCTCAGAAATATTAATTCTAAGCAGCCTACTAATTCCCTTCAGCCTACAGCATCACCATCTCAAGCCTTTGCTGAGGTACATAGCCAGACTGATGAACAGGACTATCAAGAAATTGAAAATTCTGTGTCAGAACGGCTTGGTGAAGGAGAAGGGGAAACAGGGGAAATAGAGGAACCAAGGTCTCCTTCTAGGATAATCTAGTTGTTAAACAGCCCAGATAAGGGGAGCGCAGCCAGAGTTAATATTGAAGACACCCTATTCCCTCAGATAGAAATCCCAGACAAGGGAAGTGTCATTAAAACAGTCCCTGCCAAGGCCGTCCCTTCTCAACCTAGGAACACCCTCCTAGAAATTCCAGAAGGTTATTGTCACATATTCGACCCCATGGCGCAGAATCAGCCAAATACCCAAACTTCTACATTGCAATATCCTATAGTAGATTCTATTGCAAATGCACCCATGAAGGCGATTCCTCTTAAACACATCCCAACATTTCATGGACTCACATCAGAAGACCCTGACGCATTCTTATTCGAATTCGATGTGTTATGTAGAGGGTACGATTACACCACTGACCCCCAGAAATTAAAGTTATTCCCCTCCATTTTGAAGGGAGCAGCTCTGAGATGGTTTATGGGTTTAGGTGGTGGAGTCATAAACAATTGGGATAAAATGAAAGAATCCTTTCTCGAGAAATATCAGGATTACTGTAGGTCAAGAGAACTAAAAGATGAAATTTTCCAAATGACGGCCAGAACAAATGAAACTTTAGAGGAATATGTAGAACATTTTCAGTATAATTTACAGAGATCCCCCTATGCATCACTACCTCTGCCTGATAATGTGTTGAAAACTGCATTGATTAGAGGTATGAAAGAACAGTGGATTGAAAAATTGAACATCATGGGAAAAGGGGATATTTACCAAGAGAATTTTGCTGAAATCATTAATTTATGCATCAGGAGTTCAAGAGGCAGCACAAGGATAAAACCAACAGAATATGATCGGTTTGTTAGAGATAACAAAATATCAATAGAAGGAGTAACACGTGTAGAACTTGGTAACTTATTAGAAAATTTTAAAACTGATATTCTAGGGACATTAACTACACAACTCGATATTGTGCAGGCTAAGCAAAAGCAGATGGAGGCGAAGCAGAATCTGGCAATTTTCTGCCCCCAATGCAGAAGAAAACATAGCCATAAGGAATGTCCACTAGATACAGTTCAAACATGTGCTATCTGTATGAAAGATCACTTTACCAAGAGCTGCCCCTCACTTCCTGGATTGAAGGCAGTATACAAAGAAGCAGAAGAGGAACCAGAGCTAGCATACTTTGTTAACCAGCGTCGCCAATGGCAACCTAGGAAATCAGGTATGTTTTCGGACCCAACTTCTTCTTTTCAGCCTCCGCAGTATAATGCTCAGCAATATGGTATGTGGCAAAACCAATCTACACCCCCATTTCCAAACTGGTCATCACAGCCATTTCCTTCTTCAAACCCATGGATGAATCAGACAAGCCAATTCGGCTGGCCAAATTTCCCTTATAACCCACCGTATTGGCAGAATAATTCATATCCTCCACAATGGATTCCCCCTACTTTGCAAGGTTCACCCTGGCAGACAAATTGGCCAAGATCGACATATCAATCAACAGGAACTATTCCACTCCCTCAACCAACTCTGCCAGCCTTACAACAAAACCCCCAGTCTAAGCTGAGACCGCAACTCCCAGCCCAACCCAATCCCAATCCTAATAATAGACCAGTCCAATCCCTCCAAATCATAGAAACATCAAAAATTGGACCTGACCTAAGGGAGTGCAATGATCTTCAGTTACGATCTGGACGTATAATAGAAACAAAGGGAGACAAAACAGTTCACATTGAAGATCAGTTACTAATAGAACGACCATCACAACAAGAGGATGTAAATAGAGAACAGACCCATCAGAAAGCAAGTAAATCCTCTCCTCCTTTCCTGGAATGATTAGTCATACCACAACCAATACAATATCCAGACTTTGACATTCTGGGAGAGTTACAAAACCTGTACATAAAAATTCCATTCCTCCAAGCCATTCAAGATATTCCTATATACGCAAAAACTATAAAAGAATTGTGCATAAAAAAATCAAGGAGGAATACAACCACTAACCCTAGATTCCAAGTAGTTGGTACTTTATCCGACTTGTTATCAGGAAAAGAGACACCTATCAAATACGAAGATCCCGGAAACCCAATTGTAACTGTCCAAATCTATGGTCAAACCCTGACTAATGCTTTAGTCGACCTGGGAGCTACAATCAATATTTTGACAACTTCCACCTGCCAACAGATTGGCATCACATCAGTAGAACCTACTTCTACTTTGCTAGAATTGGCAGATCGATCTGTAGTTCGACCAGAAGGTACTCTATACGATGTCATGGTTTCTGTAGACTCCTGGGAATATCCAACTGACTTCCTGATAATTAATCCAAAAACCCGACTAGATGGACATCCGCTAATACTAGGAAGACCTTGGCTTGCTATTGCCGATGCCTACATTGGTTGCCGGCAGGGAAACATGACCATAACTAAAGGACCAGACGTTAAAAATCTAGTTCTATATCCTCCAACACAGCCAAGCCTACCGACGATCAAAACTAATCAGTATCCTATGTCATATCTTACTAACAATATCAGATCTCCATTGACTGTACAAAAGGCTTTAGATTTTAAAGATCAGACAGAAGATGATGCCATCAATAACTTCATTAGTCAAACTGAATCTAGACCTCACACACAGTGTTTTATGATAGAGGCAGCCTTTGATAGTGAGCTAGAAGAAGACCCTTTAAAAGATCGACATGACCAAACAATACCAGTAACTGTTGTTGCCAATAGTAAAGTAGTGGAAATTGAACCTGGTAAGACTCTAAATATCAACGCCAACCTCACACCAGATCAAGAAATAAAGCTTATTAATCTATTACAAAAATATAAGGGAGAATTTGCGTGGGATTACCCTGACATGAAGGGGATTGATCCTCAATTATGCACCCACCACATCTATATAGAGAAGGATGCAAGACCTATTTGCCAGCCACAAAGAAGACTCAACCCCCATCTAAAAGAGATAGTAAAAGCCGAACTTCAGAAACTTTTGGATGTTAATTTTATTTATCCCATCTCTGATAGTAAATGGGTCTCTCCCCTAGTGGTGGTACCCAAGAAAAATTGAAAATGGAGGATTTGCGTGGATTACAGGGAGTTAAATAAGGCCACACAGAAGGATCACTTTCCCCTCCCATTTATAGATCAAGTATTGGACACTTTGGCAAGAAAGAAATTTTTTCCTTTTTTGGACGGCTTCAGCGGATATAACCAAATCCAAATTGCCCCTGAAGACCAGGATAAAACTACCTTTACTTGCCCTTGGGGAACGTTTGCCTATCGAGTACTACCCTTCGGCCTATCTAATGCCCCTGCTACATTCCAAAGGGCTGTCCTCAGCATCTTTGCAGATCTAATAAACGACGGACTTGAGGTGTACATGGATGAATTTACACCATATGGAGAAGATTTTGACCCAGCTCTGGATACCCTGGAAAAAGTTCTACAACGTTGTATCGCTACCAGACTTTGTCTGAGCCACGAAAAATGTTACATAATGATGACAGAAGGGATCATTCTAGGGCATTACATTTCAGCAGCTGACATCTAGGTAGACCCGACCAAAATTCAGATTCTTTTGCTTATCCCTACCCCCACTACTCAAACAGAGGTACGCAATTTTCTTGGCTTTTCTGGATATTACAGACGATTTATAGAACATTATTCACGCATTGCTGCACCTCTATATGCTCTAACTGGTAATGTTGATTTCTCGTGGACAGAAAAATGTGACTAGGCTTTTAAGGAATTGAAAAAGTTGGTATCAATAGCCCCAGTCCTTCGAGGACCAAACTGGAATTTGCCATTCCAAATCTCATCTGATGCCTCGGATACAGCAATTGGTGCAGTCCTGGGACAAGAAGAGGATAAGAAGCCATATGTTATTTATTATATCAGCAAAAATTTATCCTCTGCTGAACTCAATTATACTGTTACTGAAAAGGAATTCCTGGCTGTAATACATGCTGTTAACAAATTTAGACATTATATTACAGGCTATCCTGTTGTGTTATATACAGACCATTCTGCTACAAATATTTGGCAAATTAACCTGTTACGAATGCTAGAATAACTAGATGGTTGATCTTATTGCAGGAGTTCGATATCACAATCAAGGATCGACCTGGAAAGGAACCCTGTAGCCGATTTTCTCTCACGAATACCAAAATCCATTGAAACAGCAGCGGTAGAGGACCAATTTCCTGATGAACACCTGTTTGCTGTTGCTGTTCGAACACCCTGGTATGCTGATGTCGCCAATTACCTTGCAGTAGGTAAGCTACCAAAACACTTAACCCCTCAGGAACGGAAGCAGATTGTTCAGAAGAGCACTCGATTTTCGTGGATTCGAGGCCATTTGTTCCATACAGGGGCAGATATGCAAATTAGGAGGTGTATTCGAGAGGACGAGATCTTCGACATCTTAAAAGCTTGCCATGACGGACCATGCGGGGGACATTTTGCTGAAAAAAGAACAGCACATAAAGTATTACAGATAGGATACTACTGGCCTACAATTTTCAAAGATGCGAAAAAATTTGCACAAGCCTGTGATAGCTGTTAGCGAGCAGGAAAACCTGGACAAGCCGATGAAATGCCTCTGAGACCACAATTGGTCATTGAGCCATTTGAACGATGGGCTCTTGACTTCTTCGGATCGATTAATCCACCATCAAATCAGAGGACATATATTTTGGTGGCGACTGACTATGTTACTAAATGGGTCGAGGTTGAATCATTGCCTAAGGCTACAGAGGACTCGGTAATACAATTCTTGTTCCATTTGTTTGTACGTTATGGACTTCCTAGAGAAGTAATCACAGATGGTGGACCACAATTTTTTGGAAATAAACTAGCTGCAACACTTAACAATTATCATGTCCAACATAAGATCACTACCCCATACCATCCGCATTCAAATGGGCAAGTAGAGAGCAGTAATAAGGTCATAGAATCAATTTTAACAAAAACCATTGCAACGCATAGGCGTGATTGGGCCGCTCGGCTACCTGAGGCACTGTGGACCTATAGAACCACATGGAGAAGTACGACAGGCTATTCGCCTTATCAATTAGTGTTTGGAAAACAACCAATTTTTCCCATAGAATTTGAAATCCAAACGCTACGAATTGCACAGGAAGTCGGCCTAGATTTGAGTGAGGCGCAAATCAATCGACTACAACAGGTTAATGAATTGGACGAAATTAGGCTCTCTGCATTACAGAATACAACATTGATTCAACAGCAGTGAGCTAAGTGGCATGATGCACTTATTAAGAATAAAGTCTTTCATGAAGGAGACTGGGCTCTGTTATATGACTCTCGGTTTCAGGACTTCCCGGGGAAACTCCAGACTCGATGGTTAGGACCATATGAAATCTAGAAGGCACATGAAAATGGGACCCTTACCCTGATCACAATCGACGGTTCTGGATATGCATTCAAAGTAAATGGCCACCGAGTTCGTATTTATCGAAAGCCACTCACTTGGGAATCCTTCTGTCAGCAGCTAAGACAAGATACTGATTTGGAAATTTTAAGAGAGGAAGCGAAATCTTCCTCGCCTGTAACTTAAGCAATTCATTTCATAAACTTGTACATAACAGCCTGTATATACGTTTTTGATTCTCTATTTGCATTCTCAGTATTTTTGCTACGTTATTTGTGTAATTTTGCTGTTCCTTTTCAAAAGGAACAGCATTTGCGTGTTTTTGTTGTTCCTTTTCGAAAGGAACAACACTTGTGTGGTTTTGCTGTTCCTTTTCAAAAGGAACAGCATTGGTGTGATTTTGCTGTTCCTTTTCAAAAGGAACAACACTTGCGTGTTTTTGTTGTTCCTTTTCAAAAGGAACAGCACTTGCGTGTTTTCGTTGTTCCTTTTCAAAAGGAACAACATTTGTGTGATTTTGTTGTTCCTTTTCAAAAGGAATAGCATTTGCATATCTTCGCTGTTCCTTTGCAAAAAGGAACATCACTTATGAGAATTTTGTTGTTCCTTCCCAAAAGGAACAGCATTCGCGTGTTTTTGTTGTTCCTTTGCGAAAAGGAACAGCACTTGGGTATTTTTGCTGTTCCTTTGCAAAAAGGAACAGCACTTGCATGTTTTTGCTGTTCCTTTGCGAAAATGAACAACATTTGGGCATTTTTGCTGTTCCTTTGCGAAAAGGAACAACATTCAGTTGTTTTTGCTGTTCCTTTGCGAAAAGGAACAACACTTGGGTCTTTTTGTTGTTCCTTTGCGAAAAGGAACAACACTTGTGTGTTTTCGCTGTTCCTTTGCGAAAAGGAACAGCATTTGTGTCTTTTTGTTGTTCCTTTGCGAAAAGGAACAACATTTGAGTGTCTTTGCCGTTCCTTTCTCAGAAGGAACAACATTTGCGATTTTTGTTGTTCCTCTCAAGGAAATGCACGAATGGATTCTTATCTCAGAAATGCCATCGGCATGTTCTTACCCTTATTGGATGCTTTGCCCATGGTCTCCCAATCTTTTAGATACAACAATGAATTTATGCGATGAACATAAACCATGATATACCGAAATCAGCACATCATAAATCGCTATTACTATGAAGCCAGTATGGATAAGAGGACAAGAGGAGGGACATTAACTTTTTATCTCCGTTGTCATTGTCCTATTCCTGAACCCTGGTTGGTGATTTTCTTTATCATGACGATTTCCCTAAATTTTTTTTATTATTACTAAGGAGTAAGAGCAAACAATTTATATCTGTCTGTTGGGATTATAGGACTTCTTCCACCATTCCCCGCTCTTAAGGAGTGTGGAACCACCCTTATGTGGAAACAAGCAGAAAAGAGAAATGCTCTGCGAAAGAAAAACAAAACAAAAATATGAAAGTTGTCAAATGCAGGATAGGGGGTCTCATTCAGAGCCAACCTACCATGATCATAAGGATGGAATCGAAGTGGTTTTCTCATTACGGCCACCACACCAGGGATATGGTCCGAAGGTAAATTAACAAGTAAACCTTGGAACAGGAGGTCTCATCACGAGCCGGCCTGACCACGTTTCGTGCCTACCTTGTGAATGGCATTATGGTTATCTGGTTACCAAGACGGAATAATGGCCTGCATTTTGACAAAGCACTCTTCAGAATTTACACAAAGGATCATGGTTCCGGAGGGTGAAAGAAACAACTCTGCCAAGGCTATGAACACCTGTTGGCAGCAGAGCTCTGTTAATGGCATCAAAGTCGTAATATTTACACCAACAGGTATGATATTAAATCTTTCTGTCTCTTATATCCTTTGCATAAATCATATGTGACACCCCGATATATATATATCGCATGAATATTTATTACCACCGATCATGGCAACGGAACTGACAATGACTACTGGAGACTTCATACATTTGACAGACGTCCAATCCCCCGGTTCCTCATTATATCACGCAGGCTCTTATATAAAATGCGATCTACCTTTTTGCCTCGGTTTCGGCATTTCATTGTTTTTTTACAACATGGCATAATTCCATATGCTGTACTTT
>APFE030249149.1:88897-117714 GCA_000404065.3 Pinus taeda
CTGCTTTAACTTATCTTTTTGATTGTCTAGATACCTCCGTCATTTCTGTTATATAAAGGCACCACACCATTAAGCAAAGGGACGACTGTTTTTATGATTCTAAGTTTCAGAACAAACTGTGATCATTGAGTCTCGCTGAGACCTGACTTTGTATACTTTTGTTGATGCGATTAATATAGAAGACTTAGTGTTAATTTCGTCTCTGCATCTGGAGTAACTTAAGGCAGTGTACCCTTGGCAGCTAAGGGCCCAGCTCCGAAGGACACTTGCTTTTGTATTATTATACGGTGATTTGGGTGTGGTTTGTTTATTTATCTTATTTAAGTAATCTGATACATCTTTTATGTGATATACTATGCTCCATTATAATTGATATCTAAATGATTTCTTTATCTCATGTCTCTGCACTGTAGAATTGGATCTATTTGAGTTGCATCTTTCGGTTATCTCTGTAACAGAATGTTAGCATGAATGTTATCGTTATTAGATCCATGTGAAATAGTATTTGTGAGACTTGCAAGCAATACTACTTCGTTCAGAAGCGTAGTCATATCATTTATTATTCTCAGATTGTTATAGTAGTATAGAACATGTACATACGGATGAGGATTGCTGTTCCATTTTACTTTCCACCGTTTTATTTACCTGCCTTTGTTGTTTATGGTGTGAGAGAAGGCCTAAGGCTGTAGTGAGCCTCAGCAAGACGCTGCTTAGCTCCCAGACCTATAAGTCCATGCTCTAATTTCCTTGCTTCATCAATTTCTAAAGGGATGGGTTATTGCTTCTGTACCCTTGACTGATCAACTTCCTTATGTGATTCTATCTTTTGGGTTAGTTTAGTTACAGCTTAGCATCTGTTTCCTTTCGAATCATTAGAGCACTATAATACTGAGCATTACTCGGACAAATAGCCTCGGATTGAGCTACTCCTTGCAATAAAAAATCGTTCCCGGATTGACTTAGTAATGTGGGATAATTAGTGGTGTGAGAGACCCTAGTTACAGCTCTACAATAATCTATGCAAATTATTTTCCCATGGACTTTTATGAAAAGCATCCACTTTGTTTTGTTGGTATCATACATTTTCTTGTGGGCTTTGATAAAAGGTATCCACTTTGTTCTAGGTGGATTATTCTCCATAAGATTTACTTTTCCGAATAGGAATCTATTGAACGGATGACGCCTTGAAATTACCTCAAATCAATAATTCCATCCACTTATCGGACTGGAACCTTTGTGTGGACGTTGCCCTAGCAGTACCTAAAAGTAATGATTCCATCTACCTTTAGGTTAGTTCACGGATGGCCCATAGGAATGCTTGTGCCCCCTCAATTCTTATATAATGAGGGTAAGGCTCATTGTTGAGGCATTCAGAGTTCGAGTCAGTTTGAGTCTTTGGGAGTTTTGTGTTGAGTGCCTCTCCTACTCTGTATTTTTGGATGTTTAGTCTGATCTTCTTGCATCACGAGAAGAACTCAAGTCCTTAGGTGATTTGGAGCCTGCGCATCAATGTGCTCGGCACTGGTGAGAACCTAAAGTGGCTGAATCATATTAGAAAGTCATCTAGTCTATATATGATTTTAAGTCATATTTTGAGGCAAAGCCTATCTTTCACTAGGTAGCCTTCGGTATTGTTTGTTCCTTGCGAACAACATATAGTTCAATAAATGCGAAGATAGTCAATCCTGTAAAGGATCTCTCTGTAAGAAGCTTTATCCATTCTGAAATAAAATGAGTATACCATTCTGCATCTGAATACCTTGCGCATATATATTGTCTATTGTGGTAGTAGTTATCCTTGAAGCTTACATCCAAAGTTCACAGGAAGTTCGCAGGAAGTTCACCAAAGGAATGAAGGGATGCCAAGGCCCTTGTTAGGCGAAGAAGGCATTGTTGGGGCCGTGAGAGCATGAAAGTTTTGAGTAGGTTCACCACTGGTTCACCAGGAGTCAATTATAAGAGATAATCAAAGAGACACAACAATGCCAGGTCAATAGAGAAAGCAATAACAGCATAGCGCGCGGAGAGTGCGGCACTATTGCACCACTGTAGCAAGCTTGTGACCAGAAGCCCCTGCACTGTAGCACCACTGTAGCAAGTTTGTGACCAGAAGCCCCTGCCTAAAATTGGTATTAGAGCCAGTAACATCTGGTTCAGAGGTCAGTATTCTAAATCTTATACACATTAAAAGAATGGACCCTTTCCAGAAATCAGTGTCTTTCCGAAAACTATAAGAGAGAGATTCTAAGGCTGAAGAAAACCATTTAATGGATATGTTTGCATCAAGTTCCAGTCATGTCCTAAATTCTGCCGAACTTGAATATGAAGAACCCCAGCCTTCTGCCCAATGGGAACTACCTACTATAGCTCCCTCAGAAGTATATAGTGATCTTTCTATTTTCCATTTAAAAGCAGCTACTAGAATTAGCATTAAAGAGTCTGTGAGCCAGATTCAAGAAAATGCTGATAGTATTCAAACCATTTCTCTGTTAAATCCAAAAGAGTTACAGGTAGACGCCAAGAGACTAAAGATAAATTATCTGCACTTAGGATGTATACGAGTAGGAATCAATCCTTTAATCCATAAAGGATTACATACTTTTGCGTTAGCTACTGTCTGCGATTTGACACCTAATAAGTACACTGATTCCTTAATAGGCAGAATAGTTGCTCCTTTGTCTAATGGCCCAGTCTATTTTGATTGTTACTTAAATTTCTCTGTCTATACATTTGATGAAACCATTGATTAGTTCTTAAAGCTCTAGATCCAAACCACTGGTTTCGATATGCACAAAAAGAGAAAAAATATAGCCATACAGACCAAGGCCTGTTTTCGTCACACCAATATGCTATGGCTAGCCATCCGCTATACTCCCAGTTGAGATTCCAAATCCAATATTGTTGTTTTGAATGATCCCAAAAATCAGAAAATAGAACACCAAACTATCAGACGGGAAGACTTAAAATTCCAGAACATTGGGTGGTGAAGAATCCTAAGCCTCTCATGCCAAAGAAAATAACCTCTGCTGATATTACAGAAAAATTATCTTCTGCAGTCATATCCTTTCCTAGAAGATCCACCATTGACCATTGATGTATTGATATCACCTGTAAACAATCCAAATATTATAGAGATCCCTCCACTGTAGATACAACTTGTTCCAATTCATCTTCTTGTAGACATAATCCTTTGTATGAATTAGCACAGCTTGTAAATTTTTCCTCTTTAGAAGTCAAATGTCCAGAATGCCAAGAAAGTATCAATCTACTTACACTTGTTGAAACCACAATTCAAGCCAACCATAATCCTAGATCTGGCATAGCTCCTCCTTCAACTTCTGTTAATCGATGCCCAAACCCCAAATGTTCAGATATACCTTTCCCAGGATACAAATCATGTACTCATGATGCATGAAATTGTTACATTAGAAGGAGAAGACCCAAGGTTGACTAAGATGATGTGTCTAATGAGACCAGCTATGCCTAGATATGGCATAGGACATCTTGAACAGGTAAATTGCCTAATAATAGATTGCAGATTTCGCTCAGTTCCTAAAGACTACAAAAAGCCTGCAATAATGTAGATGCATAAATTCTTCTCTCTCATGGATGGATGCCTAAAATCAAAGATTAGTGAAAAATGGATGAAAGAAATGATTAATTGGGACTTATACACTAATCCTCAGGCAGATGAATTTGATGAGAATTATACTCCCCAAGGGAAGAAAGAATTAGTTGAAGATTGGAAACATTTTATGGAAATAAATAAAACTTTGATATCTTTCTATTCTTGGAAAGATGATATTTCTCCATTAAATGTTTTTACTGGTTCTACAAGCACTACAACAAATAAGCATGCTCGGACTGCATTAGATGGGACAAAAGTTGAAACTCCATCAACATCTCCTCCTTTCAAAGGAATTGTGATTGGAGAAAACCAAAATGTAGCCAAAGCCATACCACTAGTACAGAAGGATGACAATGCTTTAGGCATTGATGGAAGAATTCAGAAGGCCAGTGAACAGCTAAATTGGACAAATACTGCATTAAAAGGATTAGAAATAAATGCAGCAAAAATGTAAGAGTCAAGGAACAAATTGATACCGTGCAAGTATCAATTTATTATGTAAATAAATGTTTGAACAATGGAGAGTTTGATTCCAGTTTGATTCATTCTTATGCAAGAGAATCTTTATCCAAGATAGAAGGAGTATAAGAAAAGTTAGTTGATCATTTAGATACAAATAAACATCTCATAATTGGTTTAACAAATAAAGTTGAAAATATGGATCTGTGAAAAGTTGAAAAACCAGTTCCAAACTCCTTTCTTGTTAAAAGAAGCATAAAGATTCAGGATCCTATTAAAACTTTCAACAGGTTTCCAGCTTTATTCCCCAAGGAAGTAGCCACATCTTCCAAACCTAAGGCTACAACAAAAGTTACCATTGCATCCTTATTCAAGGGTGAAGAACAAGAAAAAGGGAAAGAACAAAAAGATCATGATACACAGATCTTTCCCATATATGAACCTCTTGAGCATAGGTTCACTAGATATCCAGCACCTGATATTGAAGGAAAAGGAAAACTTCCTGAAGCACATTCCTTTTTCCCAGACTCCCGCAGAGAGTGGAACATAGATAACATGAGTGTCAAGCAAATTTGGCAGATGATTGATATGATGTATACCGAATATAAACTCATGTGTCTTGGAGGGAAAAGTGAAATTGATACTTTCAGAACTATTATTCAACGTTTTACAGGAACACTCCTTAGGTGGTGGGAGACAAAATCTTCCCCAAAGCTCATCGAAGCAATGGAAGAAAAAGTTCTTAAAGATGAGAAAGGAGATGTGATACACAACTCAGATGGCACCATTACCAGCAATATGATAGGAACATTCACATCAATGATCCTAGAGCATTGGTGTGGTAGCAAAACAAAAATTGCGGACAAAAATGAAGTTATTTTGATGAATTTGAAATGCTACAAAATGTCCCAATTTGAAGACTTCCATAGATATTGGATGCAGAGGATTTATGAGGTCAAAGATTCAAGGAACCTGTTATGGAAATAGGTATATCTTGCAGCCCTGCCATCCAGATTTGTAGATTATATCAGAATGCAAGAAGTCTTCCAATTACCTTTTGAGTCATATACATGGGGAGAGATATATGCTCACATTACAAAGACATTGGTAAGTCTTTGTACAAGCTCAAAGGTAAATAAATCTCTGGAAAAAATTTCCAGATTTCCAGACAAGAAGTCCATCTGCAACAAGTATGGACTAACAGCGGATGATCCTTTGGTAAAATGAAGGAAAGCTAAGAAAAGAGCAAAGAGAGAGTTTAAAGAAACTTTCTACAAGAACAAAAGAAAATATCCAAAGGATAAGAAAAGATATTCCAAACCAGTGCGAGGCCAAGCCTCCAGAACAAAGAAAGGGTATTATAAGTATGTTCCTAGAACACCCTATTATAATCCCTTTGATATTCACCTACACACAACCAAGCAGGATAAATGGAATAAGATCACTTGCTAGTTATGTGGGAAAAGTGGAAATACATCCTCCAGATGTCCACAAGGTGAAGAATCAAAGCTAAACAAAGGCAAGAAATCCAAAGCCTTTGTTTAGAAATCCAAACAAGTTAAGCAGGAAGGAAGAGGACCAATGATCTGTATGAAATGTGGTTCTCATACACACAGGACAGAGCACTGCCCGAATGTTGTCATCAGAGAAATTGCTCAGCAGCATCAGATAGAAGGATCTTCCTATGATTCTTTTAGTTCTTCTTCTACAGAAGAACTGCAGGCTCATATAGAGCAATATTCAGATTCTGGTTCTTTAGAGTGTTTATGTTATGATTCTGAAGAATGTGCTTGTCAAGCTCAATATAATTATGATTCTGAATATTATAGCGAATCAAGCGAAGAAGAGGACACCAAGCCCCAGAAAAAAGAGGTCCTCATGGCAGCAATAGAAGAAAATGAGTTGAAAATCCTATCCCAGATATGAGCCATGGAGGATGGAGAAATAAAAAATCACCTGACTGAAGCCTTTATGGACCAGCTTAAATCCAAAGCTTCAAAAGGTTCAGGTAAGAAATCTTTATTCATTGATGCTTCCTATGAAAGAAATACAAAATCATTCCAAATGCATCAATAGAAACCTAGCAGAGTGAGATCACTCACTCTAGGGGAGGTAAGCCATGAGATTCACAATCTCAAGGCAGAAATTTCTGCAATGAAAGCTCAGATTGTAGAACTGAAGAAAGGTAAACATATGGAAAAATAAGAAGAAGATAATGATCAGCCATGGGATACTACTCCATATAGAAGTAATCAAGAAATCCAAGTTGCTGAAGGAATAAAGGATCCAAATTTTGGGTTCAGAGATATGAGATTGTTAACCATCTCCTATCAGCAACATCATGTCAAAGTAAATGTCTGCATAAGGGGCCAAATGTTTGAAATGGTTGCTCTTCTAGATTATGGAGCAGACATAAATGTCCTCAACATGAAGAATATTCCAACCAAGTGTTGGGTTGTTGTAGAAAGAAAGGTAGTAGGTTTGGGTAATAAAAAGCTCCAATATGAGGTACCCAAAGCCTCTCTCTGTTTTGATACTCAATGTGTTTATTTGAAATTTGCAGTAGCTGACATTCCAGTAGATTATATACTTGGCAATGTCTTTCTGGTAGTAGTAGAACCTCATGGGTCACTGAGACTCAAAGGAGGAAAAGCTAAATATTTTATATCGGTCCCCACATCTAAAGGGACAAGAAAGAAAATTGAGCTTCCATACATCTCCAATCCAAGAATCTCTACAATGGTCCAAACTGTGCAAAATTTGGACAGAGCTGAAGTCAGACTTTTAGACCTGAAAGACCTGAAATCTACTCTTAGAATAGAAGAAAAACTCAAAATGCCTAAGATAAAGACCAAATTGGAGAATTGAAGAGACAGATTGAAGAAGATTGCTGCTCGGAAGAACCTAATGCATTTTGGCATAGGAAGCAGCACACAGTAGAGCTCCCTTACAAGGAAGGACATTCTGGTAAGCCTTGTAAGAGCAGAGAAATACCCATGAGCAAAGAATGCAGAGATCTTTGCGAGAAAGAAATTCAATAGCTCCTTAGCAGAAAATTGATTAGAGAATCAAACAGTCCTTGGAACTGTTATGGGTTCTACGTAAACAAGAGAGTTGAACAGATCAAAGGCATTCTAAGGTTAGTCATCAATTATAAGCCTCTAAATTCAGTCTTAGCTGATGACACCTATCCAATTTTAAGCAGGGGCTTTTGGTCACAAGCTTGCTACAGTGGTGCTACAGTGCCAAGTGCTCTGCGTGCTATGTTACTGTCGCTTTCTCTGCTGACTTGGCCTTCCTGTGTCTCTTTGAGTATCTCTAATTACTGACTCCTGGTGAACCAGTGGTAAACCTACTTAGAACTTTAACACTCTCACGGCCCGAACAACGGTTTGCTCACCTAACAACAACCTTGGTGTCCCTTCGTTCCTTTGGCGAACTTCTTGTGAACTTCGGATGTAAGCTTCAAGGATAACTACTACCACAACAGACAATATATATGGGAAAAGTATTTAGATGTAGAATGGTATACTCATTTTATTTCAGAATGGATAAAGCTTCTTACAGAGAGATTCTTTATAGAGATTGACTATATTCGCATTTATTGGACTATATGTTGTTCGTAAGGAACAAGCAATATCGAAGGCTACCTAGCGGAAGATAGGCTCTACCTCAGAATATGACTTAAACTCATATATAGACTGGATGACTTTCTAATATGATTTGGCCACTTTAGGTTCTCACTAGTGTCGAGCACACTGATACGCAGGCTCCCAAATCACCTAAGGACTTGAGTTCTTCTCATGATGCAAGCAGATCCGACTGAACATCTGCAGATGCAACGCAAGAGAGGCACTCGACACAAAACTCCCAAAGACTCAGACTGACCCAAACTTTGAATGCCTCAACAATGAGCCTTACCCTCATTATATAATAATTGAGGGGGGACAAGCATTCCTGTGGGTCATCCGTGAACTGACCTAAAGGTAGATGGAATCATTGCTTTTGGGTACTGCCAGCGTAATGTCCGCACAAAGATTCCAGTTCAAGAAGTGGATGGAATTATTGCTTTCGAGTAATGCCAAGGCGTCATCTGTTCAATAGATTCATGTCCGGAAAAGTAAATCTTACAGAGAATAATCCACCTAGAAAAAAGTGGATACTTTTTATCAAAGCCTAGGAGAAAATGTATGATACTGACTAAACAAAGTGGATGCTTTCCATAAAAGTGCATGGGAAAATAATTTGCATAGATTATTTACACAATGGAAGCTTTAGTACAGCAAAGCCCACGGGAAATTTGGTCACAATTGAGCCCTTGTGACCGGTACTCATTATTAAAATATGCATAATTTTAATGGAAAGCCCATGTGAACCATCAGAATACTCTTAGGTCAGGGAATCTATCTCTTTTATACAATAATTCATCCTAGGCTTTTGTATATATCCTACGGAGAATCATTGGTTTTTCCCAAAATAAATTGATGTTTCACCTTGGACAAGACTAACCATTCTAAGTGTTCTCTCATATATTCTTGGAGTGTATAGTTTAGGTTATGGAATAGAGACCATTCTTTATCTGTCATTTCTTTAATAGTTTTGTATATGGTATGAAAACATTCTCGAATGCCATGTTCTTGGCACCAATCACAATATTTTCTTTGGTATGCCTCATGGTATACAGGATCCATGGCAGTTCTACATACCCCATAATCACTCCACCATTCTCGAAACCATTGGCATTGTTGATTTCTATAAGAAGCAGCTAATGTGCCTAATTTTAGCTTTGTATAGTGAGTTTCTTCCTTGTCATCGACATTAAGAAAGTCCCACCACAACTTTTTATACTCTGCAAAATCATACACAGTGTTAGGAAATATAATCTTTGGGTCATTTCATGGCCAACGAGCACAGGGTTGGATAGGCCAATGTCCTTGTTCATTCCAAAGATCTTTGGTTCGATAAATACAAAAGAACTTCTCATAAATGCCAGTACTAAGCCGTCTGTGACACCATATGCCAACAATATTATGAAAGTTTTGTTCTAGAGCTTGATGCGCAATCCCAACATCTCTTTTTGATTTCTCATATATCATATCATGAATCCACTTGCTACCTTTAGGGTATACCTTCCTTTCGGGTACAAAGTGTTGAATATCTGTGTGAGGATGCAAGTTGGCATCCAATATCTTTGTGTTTCTAAACTGCCAAGTGGGTTTCCAATTTCTTTTGTATTCTTCCCAGTCTTGATTATTTGGGATGGTCCTAGTACTTCGTGTTTCTAGTGCTGGTCCCACTCAGTAATGGCCATCATAACATGATATCTTTCTTCAATATATTCTCTGTGAAGAAAGTCAGGGAGACTATTTTCTTCACCTTTAATGTGTTCCACATGAAAATCAAAGTTTGTAAAAAGAGCTTGCCATCTGGCAAACTTGGCTTCTCTAGCCTTCTTGATGTATTTTGTTAATACCTTCTGCAAAGTAGATGCATCAGTTCTAAGCAGAAAATATTTTTTAATGAGATAAACTTCAAACTTACTAGTGCAATTCCATGCTGCCTTTACTTCTTTTTCTATTGTGGAGTAGTTCAGCTCGACTGGATTCCATACTCTAGATGCAAATTGGACTATTTGCTCTTCTTTTCCAACCTTTTGCTTCAGAATTCCATCCCATCCAATGTTACTTGCGTCTGATTCTACAATTTTATATGCAAGATCATCAGCAACATATAAAATAGGCAAAGATTTTACCTTGGCCTTGATATTATGGACTGCTTTTGTATGGACCTCCGTCCACTCTGGAGGATTCTTCTTCAGTATTTTGTTCAATATTCTTCTGTCACTGTCACAATCTTGATAGAAGTTGCTGACGTAGATGAGGCAACATAAGAACCTTTGCAGTTGGTTCTTGTCTGTTATGACATCTAGAAATTTGTCTGCAAAATCTAGTGCATGTTTCTGCAAAGAAATTTGCCCATTGCAGAGTGTGTGGCCCAAAAATTTGATAGTGGTTTGAAAAACCTCTATCTTCTTTTTGCGAAGCACCAAACCACTATGCTTAACTAAATTCTTAAATATATTTAGACGCTTAAAATGCTCCTGAATATTTTAGAGAATATCAATACATCATCTATATATACAATAAGCCAGTCAAAATATGGCTTAAAAATACTGTCCATTAACTTTTAGAATTTTGATGGTGCATTCTTGAGACAAAAAGGCATGAAATTCCACTCGTAATGTCCTAATGGTATGCTGAAGGCAGTTTTGGATTTATCTCTTTCATAAATGGCTAGTCGCCAAAATCCTGCTTTCAAGTCAAATTTAGGGAAGATCTTAGCTCTTGCTATCCTTCTGATTAAATCTCCTTTATGGTGTATTGTATAGGTGTCATCAGCTAAGACTGAATTTAGAGGCTTATAATTGATGACTAACCTTGGAATGCCTCTAATCTATTCAACTCTCTTGTTTACGTAGAACCCAGAACAGTTCCAAGAACTGTTTGATTCTCTGATCAATTTTCTGCTAAGGAGCTGCTGAATTATTTCTCGCAAAGATCTTTGTAATCTTTGCTCATGGGTATTGCTTGGCTCTTACAGGCTTACCAGCATATCCTTCCTTGTAAGGGAGCTCTACTGTGTGCTACTTCCTATGCTAAAACGCATTAGGTTCTTCCGAGTAGCAATTTTCTTCAATCTGTCTCTTCAATTCTCCAATCTTGTTCTTTATTGGAGGTATTTTGAGATGTTCTTCTATTCTAAGAGTAGATTTTGGGTCTTTCAGGTCTGAAAGTCTGGCTTTAGCTTTGTCGAAATTCTGCACTGTTTGGACCATTGTAGAGATTCTAGGATTGGAGATGTATGGAAGCTCAATTTTCTTTCTTGTCCCTTTAGATGTGGGGACTGATATAAAATATACAGCTTTTCCTCCTTTGAGTCTCAGTGACCCATGAGGTTCTACTGCTGCTAGAAAGACATTGCCAAGTATGTAATCTACTGGAATGTCAACTACTGCAAATTTCAAATAAACATATGAGTATCAAAACAGAGAGAGGCTTTGGGTACCTCATATTGGAGCCTTTTATTACCCAAACCTACGACCTTTCTTTCTACAGCAACCCAATACTTGGCTGGAATATTCTTCATGTTGAGGATATTTATGTCTGCTCCAAAATCTAGAAGAGCAACCATTTCAAACATTTGGCCCCTTTTGCAGACATTTACTTCAACATGATGTTGCTGATAAGAGATGGTTAACAATCTCATATCTCTAAACCCAAAATTCGGATCCTTTATTCCTTCATCAACTTGGATTTCTTGATTACTACTATATGGGGAAGTATCCCATGGATGATCATTATCTTCTTCTTCTTTTGCCATATGTTTACCTTTCTTCAGTTCTGCAATCTGAGATTTCATTGCAGATATTTCTACCTTGAGATTGTGAATCTCACGGCTTACCTCCCCTAGAGTGAATGATCTCACTCTGCTAAGTTTCTATTGATGCATTTGGAATTATTTTGTATTTCCTTCATAGGAAGCATCAATGAATAAATATTTCTTACCTGAATCGTTTGAAGCTTTGGATTTAAGCTGGTCCATAAAGGCTTCAGTTATTCGATTTTCCATTTCTCCATCCTCCATGGCTCGTATTTGGGATAGGATTTTCATCTCATCTTCTTCTGTTGCTGCCATGAGGACCTTTTCTTTCTGGGGCTTGGACTTTTCCCCTTCTTCGCTTAAGGCTTAGAAATAAATGTGGAAAAATCTGCAGGAGTCAAGCAACAAATTGTTACTGTGCAAGTATCAATTAATAATGTAAATAAATGTTTGAACAATGTATAGTTTGATTCCAGTTTGATTTGTTCTTATGCAAGAGAATCTTTATCCAAGATAGAAGGAGTAGAAGAAAATTTAGTTGATCATTTAGATACAACTAAACATCTCATAACTAGTTTAACATATAAAGTTGAAAAGATGGATCTGTCAAAAGTTGAAAAACCAGTTCCAAACTCCTTTCTTGTTAAAAGAAGCATAAAGATTAAGGATCCTGTTAAAATTGTTAACAGGTTTCCAGCTTTATTCCCCAAGGAAGTAGCCACATCTTCCGAATCTGAGGGTACAAAAAAAGTGACCATTGCATCCTTATTCAAGGATGAAGAACAAGAAAAATGGAAAGAACAAAAAGATCATGATACACAGATCTTTCCCATATATGAACCTCTTGAGCATAGGTTCACTAGATATCCAACACCTGATATTGAAGGTAAAGGAAAACTTCCTGAAGCACATACCTTTTTCCCAGACTCCCACAGAGAGTGGAATATAGATAATATGAGTGTCGGCCAAATCCAGCAGATGATTGATATGATGTATACTGAATATAAAATCATGTGTCTTAGAGGGAAAAGTGAAATTGATGCTTGTAGAACTATTATTCAATGTTTTAGAGGAACACTCATCAGTGGTGGGAGACATAATCTGCCCCAAAGCTCATTGAAGCAATGGAAGCAGAAGTTCTTAAAGATGATAAAGGAGATGTGATACACAACTCAGATGGCACCATTACCAGCAATATGATAGGAGCATTGACATCAATGATCCTAGAGCATTGGTGTGGTAGTGAAACAGAAATTGCGGACAAAAATGAAGCTATTTTCATGAATCTGAAATTCTACAAAATTTCCCAATTTGAAGACTTCCATAGAGATTGGATGTAGAGGATTTATGAGGTTAAATATTCAAATAACCTGTTATGGAAATAGGTATATCTTGCAGCCCTGCCATCTAGATTTGTATATTTTATCAGAATGCAAGAAGTCTTCAAATTACCTTTTGAGTCATATACATGGGGAGAGATATATGCTCACATTACAAGACATTGGTAAGTCTTTGTACAAGCTCAAAGGTAAATAAATCTCTGGAAAAACTTTCCATATTGCCAGAGAAGAAGTCCATCTGCAGCAGGTATGGTCTGACAGTAGATGATCCTTTGGTAAAACGAAGGAAATCTAAGAAAAGAGCAAAGAGAGAGTTCAAAAAAACTTTCTACAAGAACAGAAGAAAATATCCAGAGAACAAGAAAAGATATTCCAAACCAGTGTGAGGCCAAGCCTCCAGAACAAAGAAAGGGTATTATAAGTATGTTCCTAGAACACACTATTATAATCCCTCTGATATTCACCTACACACAACCAAGCAGGATAAATGGAATAAGATCACTTGTTGGTTATGTGGGAAAAATGGACATACATCCTCCAGATGTCCACAAGGCGAAGAATCAAAGCTAAACAGAGGCAATAAATCTGAAGACTTTGTTCAGAAAGCTAAACAAGTTAAGCAGGAAGGAAGAGGACCAATGATCTGTATGAAATGCATTTCTCCTACCCACAGGACAGAGCGCTGCCCTAATGTTGGCATCAAAGAAATTGCTCAGCAGCATCAGATAGAAGAATCTTCCTATGATTCTTTTAGTTCTTCTTCTATAGAAGAACTAACGGCTCATATAGAGCAATATTCAGATTCTGGTTCTTTAGAGTGTTTATGTTCTGATTCTGAAGAATGTGCTTGTCAAGCTCAATATAATTATGATTCTGAATATTACAATGAATCAAGAAAAGAAGGGGAAAATTCCAAGCCCCAGAAAGAAAAGGTTCTGATGGCGGCAACAAAAGAAGACGAGCTAAAAATCCTATCCCAGATACGAGCCATGGAGGATGGAGAAATGAAAAATTGCTTGACTGAAGACTTTATGGACTAGCTTAAATCCAAAGCTTCAAAAGATTCAGGTAAGAAATATTTATTCATTGATGCTTCCTATGAAATAAATACAAAATCATTCCAAATGCATCAACAGAAACCTAGCAGAGTGAGATCACTCACTCTAGGGGAGGTAAGCCGCGAGATTCACAATCTCAAGGCAGAAATTTCTGCAATGAAATCTTAGATTGTAGAACTGAAGAAAGGTAAATAGATGGCAAAAGAAGAAGAATATAATGATCATCCATGGGATACTGCTCCATATAGAAGTAATCAAGAAATCCAAGTTGCTGAAGGAATAAAGGATCCAAATTTTGGGTTCAGAGATATGAGATTGTTAACCATCTCCTATCAACATCATCATGTCAAAGTAAATGTCTGCATAAGGGGCCAAATGTTTGAAATGGTTGCTCTTCTAGATTTTGGAGCAGACATAAATATCCTCAACATGAAGAATATTCCAGCCAAGTGTTGGGTTGTTGTAGAAAGAAAGGTAGTCGGTTTGGGTAATAAAAAGCTCCAATATGAGGTACCCAAAGCCTCTCTCTGTTTTGATACTCACTGTGCTTATTTGAAAATTGCAGTAGATGACATTCCAGTAGATTGCATACTTGGCAATGTCTTTCTGGTAGTAGTAGAATCTCATGGGTCATTGAGACTCAAAGGAGGAAAAGCTGGATATTTTATATCAGTCCCCACATCTAAAGCAACAAGAAAGAAAATTGAGCTTCCATACATCTCCAATCCAAGAATCTCTACAATGGTCCAAACTGTGCAGAATTTGTACAGAGTTGAAGCCAAAATTTTAGACATGAAAGACCTAAATTCTACTCTTAGAATAGAAGAACAACTCAAAATGCGTTAGATAAAGAACAAGATTTGAGAATTGAAGAGACAGATTGAAGAAGATTGCTGCTGGAAAGAACCTAATGTATTTTGGCATAAGAAGTAGCACACAGTAGAGCTCCCTTACAATGAAGGATATGTTAGTAAGCCTTGTAAGAGCCGAGAAATTGCCATGAGCAAAGAATACAAAGATCTTTGCGAGAAAAAACTTTAGCAGCTCCTTAGCAGAAAATTGATCAGAGAATCAAACAGTCCTTGGAACTGTTATGGGTTCTACGTAAACAAGAGAGCTAAATATATCAGAGGCATTCCAAGGTTAGTCATCAATTATAAGCCTCTAAATTTAGGCTTAGCTGATGACACCTATCCAATACCCCATAAAGGAGATTTAATCAGAAGGATAGCAAAAGCTAAGATCTTCTCTAAGTTTGACCTGAAAGCAAGATTTTGGCAAGTAGCCATTTCTGAAAGAGATAAATTCAAAATTGCCTTCAGCATACCAACAGGACATTATGAGTGGAATGTCATGCCTTTTGGTCTCAATAATGCGCCATCAAATTTCCAAAAGGTAATGGACAATATTTTTAACCCATATTTGGACTGGCTTATTGTATATATAGATGATGTATTGATATTCTCTAAAAATATTCAAGAGCATTTTAAGCATGTAAATATATTTAAGAATTTAGTTAAGCACAATGGTTTGGTGCTTAGCAAAAATAAGATAGAGGTTTTTCAAACCACTATCAAATTTTTCGGCCACACAATCTGCACTGGGCAGATTTCTTTGCAGAAACATGCACTAGAGTTTGCAGACAAATTTCCAGATGTCATAAGAGACAAGAACGAACTGCAAAGGTTCTTAGGCTGACTCAACTATGGCAGGAACTTCTATCATGATTGTGCCAGTGACAAAAGAATATTGAACAAAAGACTAAAGAAGAATCCTCCAGAGTGGACAAAGGTCCATACAAAAGCAGTCCAGAATATCAAGGCCAAGGTAAAATCTTTGCCTATTTTATATGTTGCTGATGGTCTTACATATAAAATTGTAGAATCAAATGCAAGTAACATTGGATGGGGTGGAATTCTGAAGCAAAAGGTTGGAAAAGAAGAGAAAATAGTCCAATTTGCATCTGGAGTATGGAATCTAGCTGTGCTGAACTACTCCACAATAGAAAAAGAAGTAAAGGTAACATGGAATTACATCAGTAAGTTTAAATTTTATCTCATTAAAAAATCTTTTCTACTTAGAACTGATGCATTTTTTTTGCAAAAGGTATTAACAAAAGACATCAAGAAGGTCAGAGAAGCCAAGTTTTCCAGATGGCAAGCTCTTTTTGCAAACTTTGATTTTTAGGTGGAACACATTAAAGGTGAAGAAAACAGTCTCCCTGACTTTCTTAGCAGGGAATATATTGAAGCAAGAGACCATGTCATGATGATCATTACTGAGTGGGACCAACACCAGAAACAAGAAGTACTAAGGACCATCCTAGATGATCAAGACTGGGAAGAATACAAAAGAAATTGGAAACCCACTTGGCAGCTTAGAAACACAAAGATATTGGACGCCAACTTGCAGCCTCACACAGATATTCAACACTTTGTACTCGAAAGGAAGCTATACCCTAAAGGTAGCAAGTGGATTCATGATATGATATATGAGAAATCAAAAAGAGATGTTGGGATTGCGCATCAAGCTCTAGAACATAACTTTCATGATATCACTAGCATATGGTGTCACGAAGGGCGTAGTACTGGCATTTATGAGAAGTAATTTTGTATTTATCGAACCAGAGATCTTTGGAATGAACAAGGACATTGGCATGTCCAACCCTGTGCTCGTTGGCCAAGAAATGACTCGAAGATTATATTTCATGACACTATGTATGATTTTGTAGTGTATAAAAAGATGTGGTGGGACTTTCTTAATGTCGATGACAAGGAAGAAACTCACTATACAAAGCTAAAATTTAGCACATTAGCTGCTTCTCAGAGAAATAAATATTGCTAATGGTTTCGAGAATGGTGGAGTGATTATGGGGTATGTAGAACTACCATGGATCCTGTATACCATGAGGCATACCAAAGAAAATACTGTGATTGGTGCCAAGAACATGGCATTGGAGAATGCTTTCATACCATATACAAAAATTTTAAAAGAATGACAGATAAATAATGGTCTCCATTCCATAACCTAAACTATTCACTCTAGGAATATATGAGAGAACACTTAGAATGGTTAGTCTTGACCAAGGTGAAACATTAATTTATTTTGTGAAAACCAATGATTGTCCGCAGGATATATACAAAAGCTTGGGATGAATTATTGTATAAAAGAGATAGATTCCCTAACCTAAAATTATCGTAATGGTTCACACGGGCTTTCCATTAAAAGTATCCATATTGAAATAATAAGTACCAGTCACAACGGCTATAATGTGACCAGATTTCACGTGGGCTTTGCTGTACTAAAGCTTCCAATATGTAAATAATCTATGAAAATTATTTTCCCATGGACTTTTATGAAAAGTATCCACTTTGTTTTGTCGGTATCATACATTTTCTCCTGGGCTTTGATAAAAAGTATCCACTTTGTTCTAGGTGGATTATTCTCCGTAAGATTTACTTTTCTGAACAGGAATCTATTGAACGGATGATGCCTTGGCATTACCCGAAAGCAATAATTCCATCCACTTCTAGGACTGGAATCTTTGTGCGGACATTGTCCTGGCAATACCCAAAAGCAATGATTCCATCTACCTTTAGGTCAGTTCACGGATGACCCACAGGAATGCTTTTCCCCCCTCAATTCTTATATAATGAGGGTAAGGCTCATTGTTGAGGCATTCAAAGTTTGAGTCAGTCTGAGTCTTCGGGAGTTTTGTGTCGAGTGCCTCTCCTACGCTGCATTTGCATATGTTCAGTCTGATATGCTTGCATCACGAGAAGAACTCAAGTCCTTAGGTGATTTGGAGCCTGTGCATCAGTGTGCTAGACACTGGTGAGAACCTAAAGTGGCTGAATCATATTAGAAAGTCATCCAGTCTATATATGAGTTTAAGTCATATTCTGAAGCAGAGCCTATCTTTCGCCAGGTAGCCTTCGGTATTGCTTGTTCCTTGCGAACAACATATAGTCCGATAAATGTGAAGATAGTTAATCTCTATAAAGAATCTCTCTGTAAGAAGCTTTATCCATTCTGAAATAAAATGAGTATACCATTCTGCATCTGAATACTTTGTGCATATATATTGTCTGCTGTGGTAGTAGTTATCCCTGAAGCTTACATCCGAAGTTCGCAGGAATTTCGCCAAAGGAACGAAGGGACGCCAAGGCTGTTGTTAGGCGAGGAAGCCGTTGTTGGGGCCGTGTGAGAATGAAAGTTCTGAGTAGGTTCACCACTGGTTCACCGGGAGTTAGTAATCAGAGATAATCAAAGAGACACATCAAGGCCAAGTCAGCAGAGAAAGCGACAGCAACATAGCGCACGGAGCACGCAGCACTATAGCACCACTGTAGCAAGCTTGTGACCAGAAGCCCCTACACTGTAGCACCACTATAGCAAGCTTGTGACCAAAATCCCCTGCTTAAAATTGGTATCAAAGCCAGTAACGTCTGGTTTATAGGTTGGTATTCTAAATATTATACGCATTAAAAGAATGGATCCTTTTCGGAAATCAATGTCTTTCCAAGAGCTAGAAGAGAGAGATTCTAAGGCTGAAGAAAAACCTTTAATGGATATGTTTGCATCAATTTCCAGACATGTCCTAAATTTTGCAGAACTTGAATATGAAGAACCCCAACCTTTTTCCTGATGGGAACTACCTACTATAGCTCCCTTAGGAGTATATAGTGATCTTTCTGTTTTCCATTTAAAAGCAGCTACTAGAATTAGCATTAAAGAGTCTGTGAGCCAGATTCAAGAAAATGCCAATAGTATTCAAACCATTTTTCTGTTAAATCCAAAAGAGTTACAGGCAGAGGCCAAGAGACTAAAGACAAATTATCTACACTTAGGATGTATAAGAGTAGGAATCAATACTTTAATCCATAAAGGATTACATGCTTTTGCATTAGCTACTATCCGCAATCTGACGCATAATAAGTACACTGATTCCTTAATAGGCGGAATAGTTTATCCTCTGTCTAATGGCCCAGTCTATTTTGACTATTACCCAAATTTCTTTGTCTATACATTTGATGAAACCATTGATCAAAACTTACAACTCCAGATCCAAACCACTGGTTTCTTGAATTTGGCTCATAGACTCTTTAATGCTAATTCGAGTAGCTGCTTTTAAATGGAAAATAGAAAGATCACTATATACTTTTGAGGGATCTATAGCAGGTAGTTCCCATCAAGTAGAAGGCTGGGGTTCTTCATATTCAAGTTCGATAGAATTTAAGACACGACTGGAACTTGATGCAAACATATCCATTAAAGGGTTTTCTTTAGCCTTAGAATCTCTCTGTTCTAGTTCTCAGAAAGAGACTGATTTTGAAAAGGGTCCATTCTTTTAATGAGTATAAGATTTAGAATACAGACCTTTGAACTAGACATTACTGGCTCTGATACCAATTTTAAGCAGGGCTTCTGGTCACATGCTTGCTATAGTGGTGCTACAGTTCATGGGCTTCTGGTCACAAGCTTGCTACAGTGGTGCTCCAGTGCTGCGCACTATGCCGCTGTCGCTTTCTCTGCTGACTTGGCCTTGCTATGTCTCTTGATTATCTCTGATTACTGACTCCTGGTGAACCAGTGGTGAACCTACTTAGAAATTTCATGCTCTCACGGCCCCAACAACGGCTTCCTCACCTAACAACGGCCTTGGCATTTCTTTGCTGCTTTGGTGAACTTCTTGTGAACTTCCTACGAACTTGGATGTAAGCTTCAGGGATAATTACTACCATAGCAGATAATATATATGCGCAAAGTATTCAGATGCATAATGGTATACTTATTTTATTTCAAAATGGATAAATCTTCTTACAGAGAGATTCTTTACAGAGATTGATTATCTACAAATTTATCGGACTAGATGTTGTTCGCAAGGAATAAGCAATACTGAAGGCTACCTAGCGAAAGATAGGCTCTGCCTCAGAATATGAATTAAAATCATATACATACTGTATGACATTCTAATACGATTCAGCCACTTTAGGTTCTCACCAGTGCCAAGCACACTGGTGCACAGGCTCCAAAATCACCTAAGGACTTGAGTTCTTCTCATGATGCAAGAATATTAGACTGAACATCTGCAGATGCAGAGCAGGAGAGGCACTCGACACAAAACTCCCAAAGACTCATACCGACTCAAACTCCGAATGCCTTAACAATGAGCGTTACCCTCATTATATAAGAATTGAGGGGGGCAAGCATTCCTGTGGGTCATCCGTGAACTAACCTAAAGGTAGATGGAATCATTGCTTTTGGGTACTACCAGGGAAACGTTCGCACAAATATTCCAGTCTGAGAAGTGGATGGAATTATTGCTTTCGGGTAATGCCAAGGCATCATTCGTTCAATAGATTCCTGTTTGGAAAAGTAAATCTTACGGAGAATAATCCACCTAGAACAAAGTGGATACTTTTTATCAAAGCCCAGGAGAAAATGTATGATGCTGACAAAACAAAGTGGATGCTTTTCATAAAATTCCACGGGAAAATGATTTGCATAGATTATTTACATAATGGAAGCTTTAGTACAGCAAAGCCCATGGGAAATCTGGTCAGAATTTAGCCCTTGTGACTGGTACTCATTATTACAATATGGGTACTTTTAATGGAAAGCCCATGAAAACCATCAGAATACTTTCAGGTCAGGGAATCTATCTCTTTTATAAAATAATTCATCCCAAGCTTTTGTATATATCCTGCGGACAATCATTGGTCTTTCCCAAAATAAATTGATGTTTCACCTTGGTCAAGACTAACCATTCTAAGTGTTTATATTCCTGGAGTGCATAGTTTAGGTTATGGAATGGAGACCATTCTTTATCTGTCATTTCTTTAACAGTTTTGTATATGGTATGAAAACATTCTCCAATTCCATGTTTTTCGCACCAATCACAATATTTTCTTTGGTATGCCTCATGGTATGCAGGATCCATGGCAGTTCTACATACCCCATAATCAGTCCACCATTCTTGAAACCATTGGCATTGTTGATCTCTCTGAGAAGCAGCTAATGTGCTAAATTTTAGCTTTGTATAGTGAGTTTCTTCATTGCCATCGACATTAAGAAAGTCCCACCACAACTTTTTATACCCTGCAAAATCATACACAGGGTCAGGAAATATAATCTTTGGGTCATTTCTTGGCCAACGAGCACAGGGTTGCACAGGCCAATGTCCTTGTTCATTCCAAAGATTGCTGGTTCGATAAATGCAAAAGTACTTCTCATAAATGCCAGTACTACACCCTCTGTGACACCATATGCCAACGATATCATGAAAGTTCTTTTCTAGAGCTTGATGTGTAATCCAAGGATTTATTTTTGATTTCTCATATATGATATCATGAATCCACTTGCTACCTTTAGGGTATACCTTCCTTTCAGGTACAAAGTGTTGAATATATGTGTGAGGTTGCAAGTTGGTGTGCAATATCTTTGTGTTTCTAAGCTGCCAAGTGGGTTTCTAATTTATTTTGTATTCTTCATAGTCTTGATTATCTGGGATGGTCCTTAGTACTTCTTGTTTCTGGCGCTGGTCCCACTTAGTAATGATCATCATGACATGATCTCTTGCTTCAATATATTCCTTGCTAAGAAAGTCAGGGAGACTGTTTTCTTCACCTTTAATGTGTTCCACCTGAAAATCAAAGTTTGCAGAAAGAGCTCGCCATCTAGAAATATTGGCTTCTCCAGCCTTCTTGATGTCTTTTGTAATACCTTTTGCAAAGCAGATGCAACAGTTCTAAGCAAAAAAGATTTGTTAATGAGATAAACTCTAAACTTACTGATGCAATTCCATGCTACTTTTACTTCTTTTTCTATTGTGGAGTAGTTCATCTTGGCTGGATTCCATACTCCAGATGCAAATTGGACTATTTTCTCTTCTTTTCCAATATTTTGCTTGAGAATTCCACCCCATCCAATGTTACTTGCATCTGATTCTACAATTTTATATGCAAGATCATCAGAAACATATAAAATAGGCACAGTCCTTGGCTTTGATATTCTGGATTGCTTTTGTATGGACCTCTGTCCACTCTAGAGGATTCTTCTTCAGTCTTTTGTTCCATATTCTTCTGTCACTGGCACAGTCCTAATAGAAGCTGCTGACATAGTTGAGGCAACCTAAGAACCTTTGCAGTTGGTTCTTGTCTGTTATGACATCTGGAAATTTGTTTGCAAACTCTAGTGCATGTTTCTGCAAAGAAATATGCCCATTGCAGATTATGTGGCCCAAAAATTTGATAGTGGTTTGAAAAACCTCTATCTTCTTTTTGCTAAGCACCAAACCATTGTGCTTAACTAAATTCTTAAATATATTTAGATGCTTAAAATGCTCCTGAATATTTTTAGAGAATATCAATACATCATCTATATATACAATAAGCCAGTCAAAATATGGCTTAAACATATTGTCCATTACCTTTTGGAATTTTGATGGCGCATTCTTGAGACCAAAAGGCATGAAATTCCACTCATAATGTCCTACTGGTATGCTGAAAGCAGTTTTGAAGTTATCTCTTTCATAAATTGCGACTTGCCAAAATCCTGCTTTCAGGTCAAACTTAGAGAAGATCTTAGCTCCTACTATCCTTCTGATTAAATCTCCTTTGTGGGGTATTGGATAGGTGTCAATAGATAAGACTAAATTTAGAGGCTTATAATTGATGACTAACCTTGGAATGCCTCCGATATTTTCAACTCTCTTGTTTACGTAGAACCCATAACAGTTCCAAGGACTATTTGATTCTTTGAGCAATTTTTTGCTAATGCGCTACTGAATTTCTTTCTCGCAAAGATCTCTGTATTCTTTGCTCATGGGTATTGCTCAAATATTACAAGGCTTACAAACATATTCTTCCTTGTAAGGGAGATCTACTGTGTGCTGCTTCCTATGCCAAAATGCATTAGGTTCTTCTGAGCAGCAATCTTCTTCAATCTGTCTCTTCAATTCTCCAATCTTGTTCTTTATCTGAGGCATTTTGAGTTGTTCTTCTATTCTAAGAGTAGATTTTAGGTCTTTCAGGTCTGAAAGTCTGGCTTTAGCTCTGTCCAAATTCTGCACAGTTTGGACCATTGTAGAGATTCTTGGATTGGAGATGTATGGAAGCTCAATTTTCTTTCTTGTCCCTTTAGATGTGGGGACTGATATAAAATATCCATCTTTTCCTCCTTTGAGTCTGAGTGACCCATGAGGTTCTACTGCTACCAGAAAGACATTGCCAAGTATGCAATCTACTAGAATGTCAGCTACTACAAATTTCAAATAAACAAAGTGAGTATCAAAATAGAGAGAGACTTTGGGTACCTCATATTGGAGCTTTTTATTACCCAAACCTACTACCTTTCTTTTTGCAGCAACCCAATACTTGGCTGTAATATTCTTCATGTTGAGGATATTTATGTCTGCTCCAGAATCTAGAAGAGCAACCATTTCTAACATTTGGCCCCTTATGTAGACATTTACTTTGACATGATGTTGCTGATAGGAGATGGTTAACAATCTCATATCTCTGAACCCAAAATTTGGATCCTTTATTCCTTCAGCAACTTGGATTTCTTGATTACTGCTATATGGAGCAACATCCCATGGTTGATCATTATCTTCTTCTTCTTTTGCCATCTTTTTAACTTTCTTCAGTTCTGCAATCTAAGCTTTCATTGCAGAAATTTCTGCCTCGAGATTGTGAATCTCACGGCTTACCTCCCCTATCGTGAGTGATCTCACTCTGCCAGGTTTCTGTTGATGCATTTGGAATGATTTTGTATTTCTTTCATAGGAAGCATCAATGAATAAAGGTTTCTTACCTAAATCTTTTGAAGCTATGGATTTAAGCTAGTCCATAAAGGCTTCAGTCAGGTGATGTTTCATTTCTCCATCCTCCATGGCTCATATTTGGGACATGATTTTCAGCTCATCATCTTCTGTTGTTGACATGAGGACCATTTCTTTCTGGGGCTTGGACTTTTCCCCTTCTTCACTTGATTCACTGTAATATTCAAGAATTATATTGATCTTGACAAGCACATTCTTCAGAATTAGAACATAAACACTCTGAAGAACCAAAATCCGAATATTTCTCTATATGAGCCTGTAGTTCTTCTCCAGAAGAAGAACTGAAAGAATCATAAGAAGATTCTTCTATCTGATGCTGCTGAGCAATTTCTCTGATGACAACATTCAGGAAGCGCTCTGTCCCGTGTGTATGAGAACCGCATTTCATGCAGATCATTGGTCCTCTTCCTTCCTGCTTAACTTGTTTGGTTTTCTGAACAAAGGCTTCAGATTTCTTGCCTCTGTTTAGCTTTGATTCTTTGCCTTGTTTACATCTGGAGGATGTATGTCCATTTTTCCCACATAACCAACAAGTGATCTTATTCCATTTGTCCTGCTTGGTTGTGTGCAGGTGAATATCAGAGGGATTATAATAATGTGTTGTAGGAACATACTTATAATACCCTTTCTTTGTTCTGGAGGCTTGGCCTCGCACTAGTTTGGAATATCTTTTCTTGTCCTTTGGATATTTTCTTCTGTTCTTGTAGAAAGTTTCTTTAAACTCTCTCTTTGCTCTTTTCTTAGCTTTCCCTCATTTTACCAAAGGATCATCCACTATCGGTCCATACCTGCTGCAGATGGACTTCTTGTACAAAGACTTACTAGTGTCTTTGTAATGTGAGCATATATCTCTCCCCATGTATATGACTCAAAAGGTAATTGGAAGACTTCTTGCATTCTAATATAATCTACTAATCTGGGTGGCAGGGCTGCAAGATATACCTGTTTCCATAATAGGTTCTTTTAATCTTTGACCTCATAAATCCTCTGCATCCAATCTCTATGGAAGTCTTCAAATTGGGACATTTTGTAGCATTTCAGATTCATCAAAATAACTTCATTTATGTTCGCAATTTCTGTTTCGCTACCACACCAATGCTCTAAGATCATTGATGTCAATGCTCCTATCATATTGCTGGTAATGGTGCCATATGAGTTGTGTATCACATCTCCTTTCTCATCTTTAAGAACTTCTGCTTCATTGCTTCGATGAGCTTTGGGGAAGATTCTGTCTCCCACCACCTGAGGAGTGTTCCTATAAAACATTGAATAATAGTTCTGCAAGCATCAATTTCACTTTTCCTCTAAGACACGTGAGTTTATATTCAGTATACATCATATCAATCATCTGCTGGATTTGGCCGACACTCATGTTATCTATGTTCCACTCTCTGTGGGAGTCTAGGAAAAAGGTATGTGCTTTAGGAAGTTTTCCTTTTCCTTCAATATCAGGTGCTGGATATCTAGTGAACCTATGCTAAAGAGGTTCATATATGGGAAAGATCTGTGTATCATGTTCTTTTTGTTCTTTCCTTTTTTCTTGTTCTTCATCAGGCTCGAATAAGGAAGCAATGGTCACTTTTGTTGGAGCCTCAGATTCAGAAAATGTGGCTACTTCCTTGGGGAATAAAGCTAGAAACCTGTTGACAATTTTAACAGGATCTTGAATCTTTATGCTTCTTTTAACAAGAAAGGAGTTTGGAACTGTTTTTTCAACTTTTGACAGATCCATATTTTCAACTTTATTTGTTAAGCCAGTTATGAGATGTTTAGTTGTATCTAAATGATCAACTAAATTTTCTTCTACTCCTTCTATCTTGGATAAAGATTCTCTTGCATAAGAACAAATCAAACTGGAATCAAATTGTACATTGTTCAAACATTTATTTATATTATTAATTAATACTTGCACAATATCAATTTGTTCCTTGACTCCTATAGATTTTTTTGCATTTATTTCTAAGCCTTCTAATGCAGTATTGTCCAATTTAGTTGTTCACCGGCCTTCTGAATTCTTCCATCAATGCCTAAAGCATTGTCATCTTTCTTTACGAGTGGTATGGCTTTGGCTGCATTTTGGTTTTCTCCAATCACAATTCCTTTGAAAGGAGGAAATGTTGATGGAGTTTCAACTTTTGCCCCATCTAATGCAGTCTAGGCATGCTTATTTGTTGTAGTGCTTGTAGAACCAATAAAAACATTTAATGGATAAATATTATCTTTCCAGCAATAGAAAGATATGTAGGTGTTATTTATTTCCATAAAATGTTTCGAATCTTCAACTAATTCTTTCTTCTCTTGGGGAGTATAATTCTCATCAAATTCATATGGCTGAGGATTAGTGTATAAGTCTCAATTAATCATTGCTTTCATCCATTTTTCACTACTCTCTAATTTTAGGCATCCATCCATGAGAGAGAAGAATTTATGCATCTCCATTACTGTAGGCTTTTTGCAGTCTTTAGGAATTGGGCGAAATCTGCAATCTGGTATTAGGCAATTTGCCTATTCAATATGTCCTATGCCATATCTAGGCTTAGCTGGTCTCATTAGACACATCATCTCAGTCAACCTTGGGTCTTCTCCTTCTAATGTAACAATTTCATGCATCATGAGTACATGATCTGTATCCTGCTCATGTGGGAAAGGTATATTTGAACATTTGGGGTTCGGGCATGGATTCGGCAAGTATAATCAGATTGATACTTTCTTGGCATTCTAGACATTTGACTTCTAAAGAGGAAAAATTTACAAGTTGTGCTAATTCATAAAAAGGATTATGTCTACAAGAAGATGAACTGGAACAAGCTATATGTACAATGGAGGGATCTCCGCAATATTTGGATTGTTTACAGGCGATATCAATATGTTGGCAAGCAATGGTGGATCTTCTGGGAAAGGATATGACTGTAGAAGATAAATTTTCTGTAATATCAGCTGAGGTAATTTTCTTTAGCATGAGAGGCTTAGGATTGTTCACCACCCAGTGTTCTAGAAATGTTAAGTCTTCCCATCTGATAGTTTGGTGTTCTATTTTTTGATTTTTGGGATCAGTCAGAACAACAATATTCGATTTGGAATCTCGACTAGGAGTATGGCGGATGGCTGGCGACACTGTATTGGTGTGACGAAAGCAGGCCTTGGTCTGTATGGCTATATTGTTTCTATTTTTGTGCATATAGAAACTAGTGGTTTGGATCTGGAGCTATAAGATCTGATCAATGGTTTCATCAAATGTATAGACAGAGAAATTTGGTTAATAGTCAAAAGAGATGGAGTTGTAATGTTACACACTGCGAGAAGGGAAATAACCTGTGTTTTGTTAACAAACAAACGCAGAGTATTTTGATTCTTGAGGAATTATAAAAGGAAGGTTGTTGTGTTGTTTATGATGATGGCCATGAAGGAGTTGCAACAAGCCAAGATGATTGTGCCATTAGTCCCTATGATGTAGATGGAAAATGGTAACAGAACCACAACTTATTAGATTTAAATTTGAGAGAGGTAGATGAAAATGAGGTTTTATGATTGGTCCAGATGAACAGTTCCTGCCCACCTAAACTTTGCAAATAAATAATTTGAGAGAGATAGATGAAAATGAGACTTTATGATTGGTTGGGATGAACAATGTCTGCCCACCCAAACCTCGCAAAGAAACATGTATAAGTGTAGATGTATTTTTTATTAAAAATTCATAAATTACTATTAAAAATAGTTAAATTAAAAAATAGTATCAAAACTTAGAATATTTAGTGTTATAAATAAAAATTATAAAATGCAGATATCAAAAGCATACATGAAACGTGAATTAGAAAAATAAATAAATACTATATATAAATTATATATATAATATATAGTAATATATATAATATATATATATATATATATATATTTATGTGTGAGTTCCATCGAATTACTCCATAGAAAAGGATGTTGCTAAACATTTAGAAATTGTGGAAAAGAGTGACTCAAATAGGCACGAAAGAAGACTCTCAATGAGGAGGGGACTGACATATACAATGAATATGTTCCACGCGTTACTCCATCATTTTGTAAGAGAAAAACGTTGTTCTTGCCTTGGAATCAAATAATTCGTTGCAAGGGAGGACCCGAGATCCCACCGAATAGGTGTTATAAAACCAGCTCAAGAAAAGATAGAAAAGATAGATCAACGCCTTAGAATTCAGCCTCTTCGAGGGGGCAACCTCCTTTACATTACATAAATGAACAATTCTTCGATGATACAAATGAAAAGAGCTCCTTTCTATATATAGGAGTCTAAGGGGTCATAACATAATCAGAGCCTATAGAACAATAATAATGTAAGGGCACAATAATAACAATAGTGGGCTTCTATGGGGCATAATAGTAACAATATGGGCACAATAGGGGCACAAAAATATTAATAAGGGGTACAACTACAATAGTAATGGGGTAATCGTGAGTATTATGGGGACCCAACATACCCCTCTCCTTAAAAAAAAGTGTTGTCCTCAACGCTTGAGTAGTTCTGGATGCTTCTGTATAAAATTCTCATCCTCCCATGTGGAATCTTCAGCAGATAAGTTCTTCCACTTGATAAGATACTCTGAAATTGATTGATTTGTAGCTGTCGAGTTGTTGTTTATGTGACTGCTTCTGGTTCCAATATAATTTTTCCTTCCTCGTCAAGTTCTGGCAATATTGTTTCAACTGGTAGCTTGTCACCTATAACCTTCTTTAAACATGAAACATGGAAAACTGGGTGCAATCGAGAAACTGCAGGAAGCTCTAATTTGTATGCCATAGTACCAATCTTTTGCAACACCTTGTACGGACCATAATACTTTGGTGATAATTTATTATCCTTCTTAGCTTGCTTGAGGGACATTTGCTTATATGGTTGTAGCCGTAGAAATAACCAATCACCTACAACAAAACTTCTTTCGCTGCGATGTTGATCTGCCTGTTGTTTCATTCTATTCTGGGCCAACACGAGGTTATCCTTTAAGAGTTGGAGGACTTGTTGTTGATGTTCGATGTGATGTTCCACTGCTTGAACCTTAGAATTTTCTCTTAAATATGATGTGATTGATGGTGGTTGGTACCCATAAAGTGCCATAAATGGG
>APFE030249149.1:124103-146365 GCA_000404065.3 Pinus taeda
TGCTATCAATTCTTCCGTAAAAATTGCCCAAGTGATAAATTGTTTACGAGAGCAAAGCCATTGATACCATACAAACTGATTTGGTTCCAAATATAAAGTTGCCATACGTACCATTTTTGTGTTTTGCACATTATTGAGATCGAAAAATTGCTCCATCTGTAATATCCATGTTGCGGGATCCTTGCCATCAAACTTCCTCATATCGATTTTTGGAATATGGTGGGTCTTTTGTTCTCATCATGAGTTTCCTTTACTACCCTTTCACCCTTAGTGACCCTTTTTTGTAGCAACTTATTCATATTTATCTTCAATTCTTCCATGTCTGTTTTCAAATCTATCTTCAAATCATCCATCTTAGCTTCCACGTTATTCATCTTAGCTTCCACGTCATTCATCTTAGCTTCCACTTCATTCATCCTAGCTTCTACACCTTTCTTTAAACAATCCATCTTAGATTCTGTTCCTTTTTGTGCAAGTGACACTTGTTACACTTAGTCTCGTAATTTTGATATATCATGTTGCATTTCTTCCTCTTCTTCATGAGTCATACTAGAGATTTCAGGTCACCTACTAGGTGTTTCCATTTTATTTCTTCGGGGAATCAATTATTGATAATAATGCTTCACTATGCCCTTTGAATTCCTTCAAAATAAATTTTCAAACCAAGCTTAAGAAAACATTTTAAAAAATATACACACCTTTTTTCGCTTTGTAGGAGCTCGATATTGCCTCTGATGTATCTCTGTAATTTCGGATCATCCAATTCTAAAATTGCAGCCTGTGGTAGCCTTCTATATCCTCTTTCCAATGCCACCAGTCTGACCCCAATTGGATTCCCCAATGAAGAGTTATGCCAAATCTCTCACAGTGACCTGATTATAGACTAATTCAGTAGAGTGAACTTGTACGACATTCCACGAGTCACTGTTTCGACCTCTGGCTATGAAAAATATACAAAAGAAACTACAGTCCATCCTCTTTCTGTGCCATTTTACGAAATTTCAATCCAACTCTCAGAGAAAAAGTTATGACGATTTTCCCCAGGTCACCTGTTTGGAACGTAATTCAGGAGTCTACAAAAAGACCAACTTCCTCAGATCATATCTCCGCAATTATATCGCCAAATGCTCTGAAATGCAAAATCGAGATTTAGCGCGATGTCTTCTCAAATGGTTTTTTTTTTCAACTTCTGAAACATCACAGAAAAACAGTTATAGAGAAAATGCCACGATGACCTGTTTGGATCAGCGAAACCCTAGAATCCAAAGCTCTGATACCAAATGTTATGAAACAAGCTCAAGAAAAGATAGAAAAGATAGATCAACGCCTTAGAATTCAGCCTCTTCGAGGGGGAAACATCCTTTACATTACATAAATGAACAATTCTTCGATGAAACAAATGAAAAGACCTCCTTTCTATAAATAGGAGTCTAAGGGGTCATAACATAATCAGAGCCTACATAACAATAAAAATGTAAGGGCACAATAGTAACAATAATGGGCTTCTATGGGGCACAATAGTAACAATATGGGCACAATAGGGGCACAACAATATTAATAAGGGGTACAACTACAATACTAATGGGGTAATCACTAGTATTATGGGGACCCAACAATAGGCTTTAGTGGGAATTAACATTCTAAAATCTTCCAAGGAATCATTGTGTATAGATCATCCAATTTAAGATCAAATTTATGAAATCATAAGAAAAAATCAAACCTTCCCAAAATTCGTATAATTGTTTTTAAAGTTACCATGAGAAATCTACCCATATGGGAACCGTCGAAATAAATTATAAATGCGTCCAATTAGTTCATCAACATTGAAATGGAGAAGGCCTCTTCAATTTGAACTGCTGACATAATTAATTGCAATAAGAGCGAGGAGAAGATAGTGCCAATAATATTGAATGGAATAAACTATTCTGAGCTTCCACAACATTACATCAGACCTTCCACTGAGCAACCTGTTGTCATTCTTTATTTTTGAGGTTGAGCAAGTAAACACATAGGACAACATCAAAACCACTTTGGAAGCTAGGATCTAGCCCTGCCAGCTTCAGAGAGGGACCTCTCTATTTAATTTAACTTTGTTTTTATTGTAAGTTTTAGGCTAGCTATGATTGTACTTGTTTTCTTGTTTGATTGATTTGGTTGATTTGAGTGTTATAATTCCATTGTGCTATGGATTTTGTAAACTAAAATTGGATTTTGTTCATCAATTTTTAAAGGAGTTCTCGTAGAGCAAGCTAGGTTGCAGTAAATGGATATTTTCAGAAATTAAGTGAATGGTGGGAAAGAAGAAGTGTAAGTTTCAATAGATACCAAGCAGAAATTAAGAATTCCTTGATATGACTTTAGTGGAAAACATTAAAAATAACAACAACCAAAATAGGGTGCTCTAGATAATGAATCCTATTTATCACAGTTTTTGTTAATTAATTCAGAAATTCAGAATAACAGAGAAAGGAAAAATAATGTTTAAACAAATAGATAGAAGAGAGACATCACCATTAAGTACACCACATGATTCCTATGAATGGTTCTTGTATTATTGATGCTCCATTACTTCAAAATTACAATATGTAGAAGAAATTACATTCGGAAATCAACATCTCTTACTTCAAATGATGAAGTATATATACAAATTCTAAACTAAAATATCTTGAAAAAGTATCAAGGTTTGTTACAAATATCTCCAACTGTATTACACAAATAGAACTAAAACATAGGACATTCAAAACTAATGAATCTACTTGGAACTATCTTTATGGATTGTTGGTGACAAAGAAGAGAAAATCGAATTTGATAGCAACTCTTGTTTGATGAGGTGGCCTCCATGTCACTAACTGTCCTTGAGCTTTTTCCTCCCGAATTTCTGAAAAATAGGGTCCTTTAATACCTTTTTTTCTCCCAAACCATAACAGTTGTTAGAAAACTGAGAGATTTTTTGTAAAGGATGATGTTGGAAACAAAAACCTCCACCTGCTCAGAAACGTCATTTGAAAACAATAACTAAAAAGAGGAAAATTAGGGAAAACATGTCAGAAAAGATGCATATGAATATCCCAAACCATAATAGCTGTTACAAAACTGAGAGAGATTTTTGTATTTGAGTATTCGAGGAACAAAAACATTGTCCAATTTCCCAATATTCATCTCTGATTATCCACAATAGTTTCTGCAAAGAGGTGACTAAAATAGGAATTTTTTGGAAAATATGCCTTCAAAGTATTATTAGCATCTCCCAAACCATAATAGAGGTTACAACAATAAGAGAGGTTTTTGGGAAAAATGTTGTTAGCAACAAAAAATTCTTTCCAATTTTGAAAATTCATTCTCAATTGTTTGTAAACCATATATTAAATTACTATGTTGTATAGGGAAAAACATAGTTCTACTTGACCATGAAACAGACATATGACATGGAGGCGTGAGGTGACATGGAGGTGGGGGATGATGTGGAGGTGAGTGGGCACATAAGTCTAAGTTGCAAGCAGTGAGTGGTTTGGGAGTAACAACAAGGTCAAATGTTAATTTCATAATGGACATGTCCAGGTGTGAGGATAGGAGTGGAGGGGAGCACGCAGGAAGAGCTAGTGGGAAAGGGTGAGAAGGTTAGCGAATTCTAGAGGGGGTATAGGGCGGTTAGTGGTATTACCCGAGGGGGGTGCGAAATGTAGGGGAGTAGACACGTAGTTGTGGGACTCGATGCGGAATACCACCTTTTCGAAACCCACCCCTCAAACGGTAAAGCTAGGATGGAGACGGGGAGGTGAAAAGGATATGAGCCGTTGATCAAGATCAATGGGGAATCTTGAAGCTCTGACATCAATGACGATATACCATATATGACAAAATAAATTAGTCCATATGTTCTTTCATTTGTTTTCTTTCAAACTTAGGATAAAGGTTATGAATAAAACATATAAAAGCACTTTATCCCATTGCACCATTTCACCTTTTTACCATGTCACTAAAATTTTGGAGAAAATGGTATATAAGCATATTTTTTTATTTTCTCAAGGTTTTGACCTTTTTTCAAAATAATTTACAACATGGAATATTATTTACAACACACGAAATGTAATAATGATCATATATAATCAAGCAATCCTATAAAAGTTATATGACCCTAACAGTGGCTCTAGCTAGGGATGGCACTTCCTGGTGAAGTGTCAAGAACATCGTATACTAGTAGCCTGATCCATTGGGCCGATACCAAAACCTGCAACCTGTTATGGCATAAAATATCTTCTATTTAAAAACTCTGAAATTGAAATCAAAACCATTCTGCACACTGAAATTTGAAATATACACTGAACTGAAAGTCGTACTGCAATCTGAAACTGAAACTGGAAAGAATGCTTTGAAAAAAAATGCTCAAGGTACTGAGCTTATTTGCACTTTACTACCTACTTTAATATGATAAAATGACTTCCATATCAAGTGATAAAAAACATCCAGTGCAACCATTCAAGCAAATGGATACTTAACTAAAGTTTGCATTCCACTTCTTTAGGCGGAAAAATAAATTCAGAAAATGGCAACTTAACTTTTCCACTGGATCCAATAGCTACATTGATGAATCTAAAATTTTTTCCCTTTACCAATGAATGCAACAAATTGACCAAAGGATCATGGAAATCATGCAGCAAAATATCTTTAGGATGATTTAAAATAGGGAAACAAACCTCATTCCAAACTATTCTTTGCTTATGCATTGAAACTGATTCTCTTCAAACATAATGGGAGAAAACTATTTTTCCTTGTTATTATCCACTGTAGTCAAGTGTTTTGAATGCTCTTGAATCTCCTCAAATATGACAACAATATCATATGCAACAGGCAAATCCTTATCATTCGCTTGGTCACACAAAAGCTTGCAAGGTAGTTGCAAACGCTCATTAATTTCAAGTGAAGGAATATGAATTGCATCAATATTTTTCCTTTCTTCATTAACAACCAAGGAAGAAAATAATGATTGAGAACTTTTATTATCTTCTTTAAGGGTTGTAACTTGAGGCAAGATATAACATTAAAGAGAATTGGAGACAATATCTTCATCATGCAAACCTAATTGGTCTTTAATCACTGAAGAAAACACTACTTTTTGAAATTGTTCTTCTGGATCAAGAGAATTAAGCTATGATGATTCTTCTATTGAATGACAAGACTATTGTAAATCAACAAATGAATGTTCAAAAATATGCTCAATTACCTTTACTTGTTGATTAGTTCAAGGAATTTGTTCTTTAATTTGATCTTCTACAATAGAGACAACCATAGTGTTAATGTGTTCATCCATGGTATCTGAAATATCCTATTGATTTTCATTGTTGTCCTCTTCTTGATTGGGTTTAGGCTATTGAATTTATTCCTTTACCTCTCGTTGATCAGTTTGTTGTGATGTTGGAAGAATTCTTTTCTGTGAGGAATCTTCATGAACATATAGACAACATACATCCTCTGTTTCTTCCTGAGAGGAAGACAATTCAAGCAAGACTTCTAATTTTTGTTCATAATGTTGAAAAGGATTTCCATCTGAAGCCTCTAGTATTTCATCATTTGTGAATTGGTCATCATCATAGTAATCTTCCAAGTATTGAACAAAACATTCAAAATTATCATAACACTTTTGAATCAGAAACAAAGATGGATAATCCACTCTGTATTTATAAAAAAAATAGTATGAAAATGCTTTAATGAACATATACTAGTAGCAGTCATATTTTCATACCAAGATCTAGCCTTTTCCTCCATTGTTGCCATAAAAATTTTCATAAGACAATCTTCATGAAATTTGATTTTAAGCTTACAGATGTGCATATGAAACCTCAATAAATGTACAACAACATTATCTCCTTTTTTATCTTTAAACAATGGAAGATAAGTTAACCAATCATCGCTGGGCATGGGATTTGGAAAACCTAGAATTCTTGATCTGTCCAGAGGAGCATACCTGTGTTGTATTCTTGAACTCATTTTGAAAATAGTCAACAATGAAATGGAGTCACTGTAAGTGCTTTACAATTCTGGATTCTTTGATAAGGGAGTCGCCATGCAAACTTTGAGCTTTAGATTCTTGAATCATGGAGTTGCCAAGTGAATGATACAACCTTCTTGTGTCTGATCATTGTTCACCATCAGTAATCAAATCTGGAACTTGATATGCTTTTCTTATGAACTTGAAATGTTTATAGTTCCCCAGTATGGGCACCACTATGTTGTCGTTTTGTATTTTTGAGGTTGAGGGAGTAAACGCATAGGACAACATCAAAACCACTTTGGAAGCTGGGATCTAGCGCTGCCAACTTCAGAGACGGATCTCTCTATTTAATTTAGCTTTGTTTTTATTGTAAGTTTTAGGCTATCTATGATTGCACTTGTTTGTTTGTTTGATTGATTTGGTTGATTTGAGTGTTATAATTCCATTGGGCTATGGAGTCTGTAAACTAAAACTGGAGTTTGTTCATCAATTTTTAAAGGAGTTCTCACATGGTAAGCTAGGTTGCAATAAATGCATCTTTTCATAAATTAAGTGAATGGCAGGAAAGCAGAAGTGTAAGGTTCAATAGAGACCAAGGAGAAATTAAGAATTCCTTGATCTGACTTTAGTGGAAAACATTAAAATTGACAACAACCAAAATAGAGTGCTCTAGATTACAAATCCTATTTATCATAGTTTTTGTTGATTAATTCAGAAATTCACAATAATAGAGAAAGGAAAACATTGTTTAAACAAATAGAGAGAAGAGAGACATCACCATTAAGTACACCGCATGAATCTGGTGAACGATCCTTGTATTATTGATGCTACAGTAATAAATTACAATATGTAACAGAAATTACATTCGAAAATAAACATCTCTTACTTTAAATGATGAAGTATTTATACAAATTATAAACTAAAAAACCTTGAAAAAATATCAAGATTCGTTACAAATATCTCCAATTGTATTACATGCATATAACTGAAACATAAGACATTCAAAACTAATGAATCTACTTGTCACTATCTTTATGGATTGCTAGGGACAAATAAGAGCAATTCGAATTTGATAGCAACTCTTATTTGATGAGGTGACCTCCAAGCCACTAACTGTCTTTGAGCTTTTTCCTCCCGAATTTATGAAAAATAGGGTCTTATAATACTTTTGTTTCTCCCAAACCATAATAGTTGTTAGGAAAATGAGAGCAATTTTTTTAAAGGATGCTGTTGGCAATAAAAACCTCTTTCATGTTTTGAAAATTCATTTCCACCTGCTCGAAAACCTCATTTGAAAACACTGGCTAAAAATAATAAAATTTGAGAAATCATGGCTGCAAAGATGCATCTGAATCTCCCAAACCATAATAGCTATTACACAACTGAGAGCATTTTTTGTAGCTGAGTGCTCACGGAACAAAAACCTTCTCCAGTTTCCCACGATTCATCTCTGATTATCCACAATAGTTTCTTCAAATAGGTGACTAAAATAGGAAAGTTTTGGAAAATATGCCTTCAAAGAATTATTAGCATCTCCCAAACCATAACAGATGTTACAAAACTGAGAGAGGCGTTTGTGCAAAAGGTTGTTATAAACACACACCTCTTTCTAATTTTAAAAAATAATTCTCAGCTATTTGTAAACCATATTCGAAATCACTGTGTTGAATAGAAAAAAACATAGTTTTACTTAACCATGAAACGAACATATGTCGTGGAGGCATGATGTGACATAGCGGTGGGGGATGATGTGGAGGTGAGTGGGGAAAAAAATCTAAGTGGCAGGGAGTGAGTAGTGTGGGAGTAACAACGATGTCAAATGTTAATTTCGTAATGGACATGGCCATGTGTTGGGATAGGAGTGGAGGGAAGCATGCGAGAAGAGTTAGTGGGAAACAGGGAGAAGGTTGGCAGATTACGGACGGGGTATAAGGCGGTAAGTGGTATCATCCATGGGGTGGTGTGTGAAATTTAGGGGAGTGGACACATAACCGTGGGACCCAGTGGGGAATACCACCCTTTGAGACCCCCTCCCCTCCCCCAATGGTAAGGCTAGGATGAAGAGGGGGTGGGGGTGGAAAATGATATGAGCCATTGATCAATATCAGTGGGGAATCTAGAAGCTCTGAAAACAATGATGATTAACCATATACGACAAAAGAAATTCGTCCATATGTGCTTTCATTTGTTTGCTTTCAAACTTAGGATAAAGGTTATGAATAAAACACATAAAAGCGCTTTATCCCATTGTGCCTTGTTGCCTTTCTACCATGTCACTAAAACTTTGGATAAAATGGCATATAAGGATATTTTTTTTATTTTCTCAAGGTTTTGATCATTTTTGAAAATAATATACAACATGGAATATTATTTACAACATCTGAAATATAATAATGATCATCTATAATCAAGAAATCCTATAAAAATTATACGACCCTAGCATGACCCACTCTGGTTGAAGTAGTCCTTTTTCTGGACTCCATACCTTATTCTATGAATTCTACTAGATCTCATATTATTCAACGAATTGGTCTGGATTGTACTAAATACAACTTCTTCCAGTTATCATATATCATATTTTTAAAGCAATTCAGTTCATATACCTAAGTCCTTTTAATGTTTTCCTTTTTGCATACATGTTGAAGCTAGGATGCAATGGCTTAATAGTTTTATTCATTTTATTTATATATAAAGGTTGTGTTAATTTTTTTTAAGTAACTTATTGTTATTGTTAGTATATAATTAATCATGACATCTTAGATGCAGTGACCAACAGGATGTTGGAAATAGTGAAGACGTTTTTCAAAATGTTTGTGGATAATAGAATGGAATATTATTCTAATGATCCATCAAGAAAAACATGTTTGTTGACAAGCTTAAACCATACTTACAAAATTCAAATTTGAATTCAAATTTGGCATATTATTCTCATGATCCGTCTAGAAAAACATGTTTTTCGACAAGTTTTAGCCTTCAACATCCATAAAGAACAAGTGTTCAACTGGCGAGGGAAACTTGAGGTAGCATTGTTATCCATTTGAAGATCATGTTCATACTTGCCTGCAAAATATGAATAATTTAATCATTGGATAAAGAAAATAAAATTTTAATATAATACGAATAATATAATGGGACTTATGTTTGGCTAAGAGCTCATTTTCTTTGGACATAAGGAAACAAGTTAGTGGTCCAAGATCTAGAGGCATCTGGTAGGATTGAAATCCTGCCCCCTTACAGACCATTTATTCCAGGTGGTGTTATTTTCCTTGAATAACATTGATGAGTTTTCCTGCATTCATAGTTAGAAATCAAAGATGGTTTTCCTCACTGTTGTTTTGACAATTGAGTTATGATAAGTTTTCCCACTATTTATATATATATAATGGGACTTCATTCAACAATTATCAATCCAATGCCATCATGTATGAATCACTATAAATATTAAAACAACATCAACTTAGCGTTCTCTTGTAAAAAATGCTATCAAACTTTTATACAAAATCCAAATGAATGCAATAAGTCAACCGTTATTATTCCTATGTTGTGTAAATAATATGCATATTTTTAGATAAAAATGTTTATTTAATTCTAGAGTTCTGTCATCAAATTCTATAATTTAAAATACAATATCATGTAAATATTGGATGCTCCAAGAGCTGCCTTTTGTCATCTCAATCATATGGATCTCTAATTTAAATAACCTACATATGTAGCATATGGTGGCACGACGCTAACTTATTTGAAAAGTTTTATAAATGTGTCGAAGAGAAATAAAGTGTGTGTGTAGAACGATTTGCATGGATATTTAGGACGTGACAACCCATTGTGTTATTTTTCTATGAATCCTCTTCTCCTCATTACTTCAGTATTCATCCTTCTCAACTCCTGAACAAATTAGGGAATATAGGAGGATAAATGGTATTCATCCCTCTCAACTTATGAAGAAATTAGGGAATATAGGAGGACAAACAGTGCTTAACCTTGTGAATTCAATTGTATTGATACAATTGAAAATATATTGAAATAATCACTGGTAATTTGAATATCGTTGCAGAGCTGAGATGAGGTGTTATCAATGTGGTGGTGTTGGTTATCTTGGCTGATATTCTACTTACCATGTATTTTAGGCCGCTTCAATGGAGTTTTATGAGAAAAAGTTGGATAGATCAGTGGAAAAGAACAAGATTGGGCATGTGGAGGAGAAGGTTGGAGAGGCCATGGTGATCCAAATTAACTAAACTTCCAAATTTAACCAAGATTTTTTACTCTCGTGATGTGGTTAGAATTGAAGCTTAACAGAGAATAAATGAACATATATGCATGCTTAAGCAAATGGAAACATAATGACGATAAGAAAATCATAAGCAAGAGACAATAATAATGAATTTCTTCCAATGTGGACTATGTCTCCAGGCCTAGTGTCAAGATGGTGTTGGCTGCTTCATTCAATGCTGGACATGGTGAAGATGTACATGGACTATATTCTCTATCATACCAGGGCATGTGCACTCTACATGAGTGGCAAAGTCTCTCCATGATACGTTCCTCTACAGGAACTATCACTCACAATAGACCTCCTATCAACATGACATAATATTACACATGGTGACAATGAGTATCCCACCATCATGGCATCAAAATCTCGGCCAAAACACCCATGGTGACAATGAGTATTCTGCCATCATGGAAACAAAGGGATCTCAATCAAAACATACATAACAATCCATGATGAATACATCTCACACGAAATAGACACAAAGATTATGCATCATACATCAAGAAAGAATTGAAACAACATAGTACATCTCACAGCAAATTATCAAAGAAGTACATGACAACAAAACTTCATATACCTAAACTCTAATGTTGGTTGAAGAATGGAATACACAGCTGCTCCATCTGAATGCACCATTGAAATTGTGGCGTCGAATGGCATATAATTGACTGTCCATTCTTTGAAATCTGACACTAGTACCCCAATCTGGAAGATGGTCGAGCAATATAAGGCTCAGCTGCAAAAACTGACCGCACCACTAGATTTGTGTAGTCGAGAGGTGTACAATTGATTATCCATTTGTTGAATTTTGACACCGGAAAAATCTCGGCATGTAGGAATATTTTTGATTTGTCCATGATTCTCCAAAGGTTCCCTCCTTTGGGTTGACTAGAGATCTGCAAATCAAATCAGAAAACTGATCTTGCCATTGAGATCCTTGTGAAATTTTGAGAAGAATGAGTATAAAGTTAGCTATATTCTGGATCTGGGAAATTTCAGCCTCCAAGGAATCTAGAATATTCCCTCAAGATTCTTGAAGATTCTCCTCCATTGGGTATCTACAAATCACTCCTCAAAAGGCGAATCTGACCTCACTATTGCATTCCCTACAAAAATTTGATAAAATCACTATAAACTTGATTACATTTTGACAAAATGAGTTTTTACCTTCCAAGGAATATTTTTAGCATCTTAAGCTTCTCTACAAAACTTTCTACCTCAAAAAGAATGTCAGGGTTCCACGTCGGCATCTATGTCAGAGTTCCACTCCTGGTTCCATGGGTCATGGTTCTATAGTCTGAGCTTCTAGCCACTCTCCATTCCGCCGCCTCTATCCCCGTACAAAGGAGTGAGCACTGAGTTTAAATACGTTTTGGTGGGTGGATTGTTTAAGGCACGACCCCACTGGCGCATTACTTAGCTTGTTCATAACAAGGCCTTGGACTCACCATGGATCACGGGTTCAAATCCCTGTCCTAACAATTTTTGATGTATCAGGGATGGCGTCAATGCATTAATTAACAAAGTTTTGATGTTTGTTATGATTTTTTTGGAGTTAAATATATTCATGGGGATGCCTGCTTGGGGGCCGGTGACGTGGGTCAGGATGGTTCGACCCTTGTCAGCACCCTTATCTCCAAGATGGTTATGATATGCAGTAAAATACTTCTGGTTTCATTTTATTATATGGGTGGTGGTTTCACCATGGGTGGCGATTCTGCCGAGGGTGTCCTACACCCCATTCAAATGTTAATCAATGGTGTATGGTGGTTGGGGGGTGGTGGGGGTCATGGCTGATTGGCCCATATTTAATTTAAAGATTGTTTTTAATATATTGTGTGAGGTCTGATGGAAGGTGGGGGCATGGCCCGCCACCAATTATATAATATTTATATATATTATTATATATATTGATATATAATATATATATATATTTTATTTTATAATAATAGGCTATTTTTTATTTTTTCTAATATAAGGGATGTTAGACAAATTAAAGGGGAAACAATTTCGCTCGCTCTCAAGAGCTAAGTTCCCATGTTGGTTAAGAGTGAATTTGTAGGACACTTAAACCTGGCCCACTGGCTAACTTTGACCACAACTTTGACTGGATCTATCTCCTCCATAAAAGGTTGGATTTGAGTGTCGTTCACACCATTTGAATCAGGGCAACGAGGGCTTTGATCTGGTCCTAGTTTGGGAGCGTTATGACCACTTTGAATTTTGACCATTTTTTAGCCCTTTTGGACTTCTGCATGTGTCTGGATCCACCTAGATCAATCCTCCCCACTGAGGAGATGTTGGTCCTCCAAAACCATGAAAATAATCTACGACTTCTTTGTACCTTATCTGTACTACAAGTGTCTTGACAAGTTACCTTTCCTTCTCCTTCACCTCACCCTTCCTTCTCCTTCACCTTTGTCCTTCAAAGCCATAAACGATGAGCCAACACCTGCACCCTCTACAAACCTGTAGTACAATTCTACAAATTACATGCTTAATTTACATGACCAGCTAATGACCCAAGCATATCATACTTGCCACAAGTTTATAACACATACTCGGTGGTTAAGTTTACATCAAAATGGAAACAATACCCCAGCTATAAAACACACAAGGCCAAGACATCATTGTTACTTAACAAGTGATGGAGAGAAAAGAATCAAATTTACATTTTAAATTGCAAAAAATGATTTACAAAAACACAGCCATAACAAGCTAACATATCTAGAAACCATTTTTCACTTATTAATGTGAATGGGTCATCCCCCTATAGTGGTTTTGCTTATCGAATTAATTTTTCAACTGGTTCATGCATCGATGCTTTATCTTTAAGGTGCTTCTATGGATGGAGCCTCCAACACGTGGCTCTTTGATGGCCACCTCTGTCGTAATGACTACAATAAGTCTTGTTCCTCCAGATGTTCTTAACCTTCTTCTTTCTCTGTTGTAGAGAAGGAATTTCACACCTCATCCTCTTTCGTTTTGCCATTCTATTCCAGCACTCAACAAATGCATAGTTATGTAATCCAAAAAAAGTACATGTTTTTCAATGCCTTGATTGTGTCCATCATTAGCAACATGATTTTAATCGAAATGGACATTCGAGTATTGATACTTGTTATACCTTTCCTTACTGTCTATGGTGTAATTATGGCGATGAGAGCTTGCCTCAACTCTTTCTGTGCAATGGGCTTTACCATGGAATGATGGTGATGTGTTCCCATCATTCTCTTTCCTCAATGATTTCAACAGTGTCTCAGAAGCATCTGACACCTTCAATCATTCTCCTTCGGTGTATCCCAATCCTACAAAATGAGGTCTTTGGTCAACCTCCAATGGTTAATCGAGGTCTCTGCTTGACATCTAATGGTTTAGTAATGCCTTGGATATTAACATCAAGATTTTCTTCTTCCTTATACCTCATCCCTGTAATTGGTATCTCCACATTTCCAACAGAGATTATACTATGTGAAGATGAAACTGAATGGAAATCAACATCTTTTACCTCCACTGTCGAGTTGGAAAGAATTGATGAGGTCTTCCCATTATTTTTTGTTAGTGGATCTCTGGTTGTCTTGGCACATTCCCCAACTTCCTTCCTGACATACCCAAGTCTTACCTGGATGGGTAACTCCTCTACTTTGATGGGGTTGACAATGCCTTGGCCATTAATGCCCAAGCCTTTTCCTTCATACCGAATTTTCTTTAGTAGTTTGGAGCCAATTCCTTTAGTATGACTTTCAAAAGTAACGAAATCATAATCAAGAAACGTACATGAAGTCAAAGAATTATTTTGTACCTCATAGGGGTCACGCTGCATATTTTCTAAGGCCTCATCCTTAGCTTGCAACTGTCATAGCAACCTATGTTTCTCCTCTTTCTCTTCTCATAGAAGCATCTTCAATTCAACATTATCTGCTTGAAGACTCTCATTTTTGTGCTTCAATTCTTCCAGGGCCTCTTCTGTGGCTTGCAATTGAAACTGCAATCGCTTCCTTTCCTCTTTCTTTTCTTGCAGAGACTCATACATTATGCCCATGTTTTCGGACAATCTGAGCATGGTCTCGTACATCTCTTTTTCATCCTCCATTTTTGCATGTTCCATTGTTCACGCTCACAATTCACAACCACTCAAAGACCGCTCTGATACCAAACTTGATCCAAGTTGACTCAACTTCCAGCTTTAACCAAGATCTTTTACTCCCATGATGTGGAATTTTAACAGAGCATAAATGAACATATATGCATGCTTAAGCAAATGGAAATATAATAATGATCAACAAATCATAAACAAGAGACATTGATAATGAAGTTCTTCCAGTGTGGACTACATCTCCGAGCCCCGTGTCAAGATGGTGTTGGCCGCTTCATCCAGTGTTGGAAATGGTGAAGATGTACATGTATTATGTTCCCTATCATAACAGGACATGTGCACTCTACATGAGTGGTAAAGTCTCTCCATGAGACATTCCTCTATAGGAACTATCACTCACAACAGACCTCCTATTAGCATGACATAATCTTACACATGTTGATAATGAGTATCCCACCATCATGGCATCTAAAGGATCTCAACCAAAACACCCATGGTGACAATGAGAATCCCACCATCATCGCAACAAAGGGATCTCAATTAAAACACACATAACAATCCATGATGAATGCATCTCACACTTAATAAACACAAAGATTAGTCATCATACATCAAGTAGGAATCGAAACAACATTGTACGTCTCACAACAAATGATCAAAGAAGTACATGACAACAACACTTCGTATACCTAAACTCTAATGTTGGTTGAACAATGGAATACTCAGTTGGTGGATCTGAATGCACCATCGAAATCATGGCGTTGAATGGTATAGAATCAATTATCCATGATTTGAAATATGACACTATTACCCCAATCTGGAAATTGAAAAAAACATAAGGCGCAACTATAAAAAATGACTACATCACTGAATTTGTGTCATCGAAAGGTGTAAAATCGACTATCCATTTGTCAAATTCTGGCAGTGGAAAAATTTGGGCCTATAGGAATCTTTTAAATTTCCTCGTGATTCTACAAAAATTCCCTCCTCTATGTTGACTAGAGATATACAACTCAAATCATAAAACTAATCTTTCAATTGAGATCCTTGTAAAATTCTGAGAAGAATGAGTATAAAGTTGGTTGCATTCTGCATCTGGGAAATTCCAGCCACCAAGGAATTTGGAAGATTCTGTCAAGATTGTCAAAGATTCTGCTCCGTTGGGAATCTACAAATCTACTGCTCAAAAAGTGAATACAACCTCGCCATTTCATTCCCTATGAAAATCTGAGAAAAATGACTCTAAATTTGATTACATTCTAACAAAATGAATTTTTACCTCGAAGGGAATATTTTTAGCATCTTAAGATTCTCTGAAATTTTTTTGTCTTGAAAATCATGTCAGGGTTCCGCCTTCACATCTTTGTCAGCATTTTGCTCCTAGTTTCATGACTCATGGTTCTGCAGTCGACACTCCTAGCCGCTCTCCGTTCCGCCACCTCTACCCTCGTACAAAGGAATGAGCATTAAGTTTAAATATGTTTTGGTGGGAAAAGTGTTTAAAACATGACCCCACTAGTGCATTGGTCAGCTTGTCCATAGCAAGGTGTTAGACTTCCCATGGATCACAGGTTCAAATTCCCATCCTAACAATTTTTGACATATCGAGGGTGGCGGCAATGCATTAATTAAGAAAATTCTGATGTTTTTTGTGATTTCGTTGGAGTTAAATATATTCATTGGGCTGCCAGCTCGGGGGCTGGCCATGTGGGTTGGGTGGGTTTGACCCCTACCAACACCCTTATCTCCAAGATGGTTATGATATGCGGAAAAATCTTTTTGGTTCCGTTTTATTATTTGGGTGGTGGTTCTACCGTGGGGGGTGGGTCCACTAGGGGTGGCCCGCATCCCATTCAAATGTCAATACAATGGTGTATGGTGGTTGGGGATTGGTGGGGTTCATGGCCCATCGGCCCATATTTAATTTAATTTTCTTTTTTTAATATATCATGTGAGATCTGATGGAGGTGGTAGGGGTAATGGCCAAAGGACATTAGACAAATTAAAGAGGCAACAATTTCGCCCACTCTCAGGAGCTAAGTTCCCACATCGGTTGACGGTGAATTTGTGGGACACTTAAACCTCACCCATTGCCTAACTTTGACCGCAATTTTGACTGTCTCTATCTCCTCCATACAAGCTTAGATTTGAGTGTCATTCACACTGTTGGAATAAGGGCGACGAGAACTTTGATCCAGTGTTAGCTTGGGAGTGTTCTGAACACTTTGAATTTTGACCATTTTTGAGCCCTCTTGGACTTCTGCATGTGTCTGGAGCCACCTGGATCACATGGAAATGAGTGAGAAGAAAGTCAAAGGTGTAGTTACAACATCATGGGATACAATAAAAAGGTTGGGCTAACGTGGCCTCTGCAAAATTCCCTAAATCCCTTAGTTTGAAGAAGACAACAATGTTGGGTAAGGCCTAGATAGAAATATTATATGGTCCTTTGATTTCATTTAAATGCATAATTTCATGTTAACAAGGTACATTGTACCAAATTTCATCATCATGCCACATGGAAGCCTTTGATTTTTGCTATTTTTCTTACATATTTGGCCCACTTGGCCACCAAAAAAATACCAAAACCTCCTGCCACATATCACGTTGTCATGGTGCCATGTCATCAGAATAGTCTAGTTAGCACCACCTACATTCCACATTACCGCCCTCATCATTATTCCACATCATTGGTCTATATAGTGGGGAAAATTTGATTTCCTTTGTTAAATGTTTGAAGGGCCAAATTCTCGAAATGCATTGAAACATTTAAATAACTTGGAATTTAGACCAAATATATCCAGGTCCGAGCCTTTTCTCCTAATGCACCCCTAAATGACTCAAAATGCCTGAATATCTAGATGAGTCTAGACTAGTGTGAAGTCTAACTCTTTTTTGCATACCAATGATTGTGCCCTAAAAAGCTTGGACTCCCAGATATGTTCAGACTTAGTCCCTTTAACTTAAATGCAAAAATTCAAAATGGTTTTTTTCATTAACCCTTGGGAGTTTTTCTAAGTGCCATATATGGGTTGAAACGTATATGAGAATATTATCCAACTATGCACTTTGCAGGAATAACTGGCTAAATCTTACGTAGACAAAATGCCTTAATATAATTGGTTGTCATTTCTTGGAGACTTACTTATAAAGAAATTTGATTTTTGAATACTTATTCAAGAAATAAATTAAAGATAACTATGATGGTTCTCAATTAATGAACTCAACCATCAAAAATCTCCCTCTGATCTTGAAACTCCTTGAAATCATTGAAAACACATTATTCAACACATTAAGCATCCATATAGAATCTATCAATCTTAATTTAGTAAATCTAGTTTGGATCATTAATAATCATTTCTTCTTCTTCGAACAAATAATTTGAAAACTAATGGGGTTGTATAATCCCTCTTTTAATTATATGCTAATGCTTTCACATATTTCCTCATCTATATGCATTTTTAGCTACTAGGTGGGTCTGTATCTTCGAGAGACACAATCTCCAAGTATGCATTCTTTCTCGTGTATTGGAATTCAATGAGGTTCTATCACTAAACTTACTAGTATGTCTTCAAACATCAATATCATTTAAATTCCTTTCCTTATATATCTTTGGATTATTAGCCATGGTTCTTACATTGCCTCATATATTTTTCTTATCCATTACAAGATTGCTATTAAGGTTATAACCCCATAAAGAAATTACCAGCATACGAATTCTAAAAACAGAAAATAAACAATAGCAATAGCATAAAACATAAAATAGATATACACAAAGATTTTCCACTAGATCCGAAAATCGGGACTACCAGACTGATTTTCTCACTATATACCTTTCAATGTTACAATATATATATATATATATATCTACATGCCAAAGCATCTATAAACCCCAATCCATTAACCCTAGATTAGAACATAACATAATTCCCTTGACCAGATCTACAAAATACCATGGACAGAAAACCATCATGCCAAAAACCATGTGCGAGATCTATGCACAACACCATAAGTAGGTCCACCCACCTAATATAGGGTCCAAAATAATTTTTCTTGGGCGATTTTCCCCTGCATACCCTCCAACAAGAGGGGAACCCCTCTCCCCGATGACCCCCCTGCCGCGCTAGACACAACATATAGGAGGGGCTACTGCCCCCTTCTGAACTCCCGCATGTGGGGTAGTCGTGGAAAGAATATAAAACAGACCCAACATGCTATACCCAATATCATGTAAATATTAGGTCATCATTATTTAAGTTTTTTGTCATGCCTAATCCACTTGCCTAAGGGATGGTTAATATTTGGTGATTTATCCATTGCCTATTAATTATGATTTTTCACCATTGGAAAGATTGATTTGTCTCATCAAATTTCCAACCTAATATTACCACTTCAAGTTGTACTAGGGACTCATTTCATTCACTTTTGGGCTCATTAGATACTATATTTATTTTAGAATTACTACTACCATTATTGTTAAATTTTCAATGTTCTATGTTGTAATAATCGCTTATAATAATTTCTTCTTTCAATAGAAATTTATTTTCAATATTTTCAATCAACTAATGATAGTAAGAAATTGTAGATAGAACAGAAAACCATATGCACAATGGAAGACAACCAAGAACAATAGAGAAATAAAGATTTGGTCAAAGACCAGGAAAAAACCCCACAAGAGGGAAAAATTTCCAAATTCTTCTTATATTAGATTGTCATCAAATGTTCAGTAGCAAGATACATGGTCCAAGTACATAAAAAAGTGGGTAAATGTCAAATCCTTAACTATCCCAGTCAATGATCCAATATCCAATCAAATTCAACATAAAAGTCAAATCTGGTCATACTTAAGTTCTGTAATTTTTAGTCATAAGTAAACAACAGTCAACACAACCCTAACATGTCCTTATTCTATTTTCAAATATTCTCTAAAATGTTTGGTCAACCAATAAAAAAATACATCCCCCTTCCCTCAGTCAAACTTGATCAAAACAATCACAAAATATGCCTCATAAATCAGTCCATCAAATTCAACCTTGTGATAAAAGTTGCCTTAGACATGTAGTCAAATGTGGTCAAAGTTCCAAAAAACTTTCATAATTCTCTCTCCTGATTTCGACCTCCTAGAATAGACCCAAAACCGAAGTCAAAACAAGTCAATCTTCCCCAAGTCAATGGTGGTCAAAGAGTCCCAAAACAAAATTCAACATTGGTAAACATAATTACCCCCTCTCTCTTTCGAACGTGTGAACTTGGAACCTGTAATTTCAAACCAAATTGAACCAAGAGAAGAAGAAATGAGTGTGTGATGATGCCTCCAAGTGGTGCCAAGTGATTCCTATTTATATGTGGTTGAGGAGGTCGAATTTCCTCTTCCAAGCCAACTTGTACTTTTTGATGTTACATGGACCAATGTTAAAATAATAATTTTCCCATGTGCAAATTAAATTATTCGAAGTGATAGAAGGTATTCTAGGGTTTGTAGGGATTCTCTAAGGAGGGAATTTCTACCTTAGCTTTGAAATTTCAACAATTATAATCTAGAAAAATATTTTATATGCTTGGTGTCCTTTCGTAATAACTTCTTTCATTTCCCATCGCACAAACTTGATATATTTCTCTATAAAAATCCTCAATATATTATCATTATACTCATGAAACAATGAATTAAAGTTATTCAAGTACACTCTCTATTAGTTGATTATCACTTCTTTTGTCAATTTATGAATAATACTTCTCAAAGTATCATTATATAATTCCAATAACATTTCTTCTTACACCTCATGCTTGGCGTTTTCTCAGTATGCTACATAATCTATTTTCTTGGCTAAAAGGTAAATATTTATTTATCGTTGATCATTTAAAGCTCTAAACATTTTCTTAGTGTAACATTTGTTATTCATCACTAATTATGAGTCTTCATAAATCCCCATATTCATACTTTAAAGTTATATAGGCCATCTCTATGACCCTTACTAGTCATCCTTATTCATTATTTACACTACCCAATCCACTAATCAATATCATTAAGTAGGTTTGTTGCTTGACAAGGATACCCTTAGTTTCCTTTTTATCTTTTTGTAAAATTTTAAAATGTTACATTTTGTCTTCTTGTTCCCATCCTACAAGAATTCATAGGTCTATTAGTTTTTTAATCTACCCTTACCATACTTCCCACCACTCCTTGTTATTTAAAATGAACTTCATTATTATCGCCATCATTTAACTTCATTGGTTGATTGTCAATATATTATTTGTGATAGAAATCATATTTATTTAGACCTTGCAATGATCTTTATCATGATATTTTTTTTTGCGGTTCCACATGCTATTCATTTTTATGAATATTTCCTAAATCCGAAATTTTCCATCATGCTTTAGGGTATGCTAGTACATCTTGTTTGATTTCTTACATTATTCCATGCGCTCTCCTTAATTATCTATATAATACTATTTTAAGTTCATATAGACCTTCCAATATGGTTATGGTTGTTATAACTAACATTCATTTTAAACAAAATATAGAGTTTCATCCTTCATTGTTCCTTCATAAGGTAATTTTATGAAATATATATTACTAATATTGGAAATCAAACTTATAAACTTTTCCTTCCTTCTTACAATCATTTCCTCCTTATGCTTATTTTCCATTATCTTATTTTAAATATAGGTTTAATATCCTTTTTGGGTAGGTTCATATTAATATTTCCTCTAGTTTCAACTCCATCTTATATATACTTTTAGAGAAATCTGCTACCATTTCCTCAATTCGCACAATGACAATTTTCCACTCCTTGTTTGAACAGTTTGCCTTAGCGAGTTTATCATGTTATCACTATATTATGTTAATTCCTATTGAATGGCCTCTTCTTAATGCCCATAGTCAAGTCTCTATCACTAGATCTAAGAAAAAACTCTTGAGGTACATCTTGCCTTCCCAACCATTAATCAATGCATATCATTAACATAACTCCATTATCTTCATACTTGATTTATGAGAACCAACATTCTATAAGGAATGCATCAAAGGGTGACATCATACCACTAAGATTTATTGTAATTTTATTTTTCTTATTTCCTATTAGTATATTTCAAGGTCGTATTATGATTCGAAGTTTATCATGCATACCTACTAAGAGCATAAACATATGCATATTATAACTGCTTTTATCCTATGTTCCCTATTATATGTATCAAGATCTAGGGAGATTTAATACTTTTAGGATTTAGTAATCCTGATAGTAAGTCTCATTGTGTATGTTTTAGGGATCAACCATGCATATATAACCATCCATGGATATTGACAATCAACCTTGCATTCTCACACTAGTTAGGATAGAAACCAATGTATAGATAACCTCTAATTTAAGGTGTCACTATTTATTTCAAGTCATTCAAGTTAATTAATTTTCTTGTATTACCATTCTTCCTCTCTTCAAGAGGTGATTTCCTTAGAGAAAGATCTATAAATATCCCATTCATTGTGCTTCAAGCTACTCATATTTCAAAATAAATCTATGAATCCATTTTATATATTTCAATCACATCATTAGGTTAATATTTTTCAATAGCCAAATAAAAAGAAATATAACGGTCTATATCAAATTCCCTACCTCGCGTAAACCACCATACAGTTATGGAACATTAAAAGATGCAACTTATGTCATTACCCCAACATGCATTTTTGGTTTTTCCAACTTCATGACAAAACTATATATTTTGGTATATTTGCAAATATGAAGTTTTAAAGTTAAAAACATGTGAAAATGAAGTCACTCACAACTTATTATGTTGCGTTTGTAGAACAACGCTAGAGCAGTGTTGCAAATGGACTTGCTAATTATAATTCTACCCCAAATTTGATTACTAATTCCATACATATAATAATTAATGCATGTTACATT
>APFE030249150.1:11473-29231 GCA_000404065.3 Pinus taeda
TACAAAATATTTTATCATACATTGTATTAATTGTAAATGAATATTTCAGCCTTAAGGTGGACTATAATTATTGGTTTCTTATCATTTTTAACGTGCAAGCTACATAACATTTGGTATCAGAGCACATGAACCTAGGGGTTTGCACCTTCAAATAGGTCATTATGGCATTTTTCCACGACATTTTTCTAAGTCGTTTTAGATGTTAAAACTTTTAGGCGATTAAGGAAAGATCTTAGGGAAAAGAGAGAGCATGAGAGAGAGAGAGAGAGAGAGAGAGAGAGAGGGTGGGGTGTGAGATAGAGAGACAAAGAAAGAGAGAGTGAGGGATATAGTGATAGAGATGGAGGTCGAAGAGAGAGGGAATAATAGATATAAAAGAGAAATAGAGGCAAGGGGAGAGAGATAGTGATGGTGGAGAGAGGAATGGAGATATTGAGGGAATGAGAGAGAGGGAGAGAGAGAGAGAGATAAAAAAGGTAGGAGAGAGAGAAGAAGAGAAGGGAGAGTGAGGGAGATAGGGGGAGAAGGAAAGAGATACTAAGTTGGATGGGGGTTGTTGTGAAGGAAATGCTACATGAGTGAGTATTGGAAATATGATTATACTGAGTGGGGGGGGGGGGGAATCAGTATAAAAGCCAAGCTTAACTAATTAAAACACTTTAATTCAAATATTATATCAATCACATCAACAACATAAAAAGACACCATATACATACACACACACACACACATATATACATATAACTTCTTTTATTATCGAATGATATTGTAGGAACCAACCTACTATTACATTTATTTACTAGCGCCAATTAGAAGGACACTAGTAACTTGTGAAATGTAGGCACCAACCTACACTACATGTTAGATACCCTTTTCACACATTTTCAAATTCAGATCCACAAGTGTTCTTGTTTATACAATTTTCTTGATTTCTAATCTAATTTATTTCTATTCAATCCCTCCTCTGCTTTTGCCTATCAATCCCTGCTTTGTATCTTCATCTATTCTTTTTCTATAGTCCTTATATGATATTCCTTTGTTCTATACTTATAAACATTGTTTCCTTGGAGGCCATATTCTATTTATTTTCTTTGCAACTCAAAATTCAAACAATATTTCAATATATCATAATTACATACTCCATATTTAGATTGAACAACTTCACATTTCTTCCTTGAATTTATCCTCTAACCTACGATCACACACCTTCCATCAAATTCATTTATTAGGATGATTCTTCTCTGAACCACATAAATTTAGGATAATTCTTCTCAGAACCACATAAATTTTATATTTTGCTTCTCTATCTTCCTCACTCTTCATGCAAGCAAGCCAAACTAACTATCACTCACTACCGAAGTACCACATGTTTTAACAAACACATTGATACCTCTATTCCAAATTGTTTTTTTTTGGTTATTTATACTTTACCAAATAAACAAGCCATGACTAAACCGACACTCTATGAAATACCATATATAAAAACTAGATTATTAATTTATTTTTATTTCCATAAATATGGTTTGGAGGACCCAAATAAGATTTAAATTAATGGCTCCTTGGTGCCTTATCTTTACATCCATAAACATTTTTAATATAACCATGTTTTAAGACATTTTAACATATCCGACTTGGGTCCTCTTGGTTATAATGATTTGTTGGACATCTAGATTATTTACATACCTGAATTACTAATTCTAGCTCTAGGAGATTAAAATTAAATTTTACGTGATTATATGACTAGGCATTAGGACCACGTGTTTACAATGCCACTTTTCCATCATATCTATAAATTTGGGTTCACAATTCTATAACTAGATGCCTCATATTTTCCTTATTAGTCCCTGCCCTCCGGGCCTGGCAGGGACTATAGCAATCAGTTTTGGTCGGTGACAATTAGTCCGACGCGCGAACCGATAAAACTATTTCAACTTATAACAAAGTTCTTTCCAATGACACGAAAACCAAAACCATTTTTTTTATTTGTTTATGCTTTTAACCAATCAAAAACATGTTCGTCTTATTTGGCCTCAGTACGAGTTATACGGTCTGAAAAGTTAGGAAAAAAATTAGGAAAGCAGTTCGGTCATCGCCTGCCTGAAGTAATGCTATCGGGAAGATAGCATTAGTTCCCTAACATTTTATGTTAAGGCATATAAGGCATATATATACATTGGCCTATAGCACAGTGCATGTATGCCTGCCAGACCGTTGCATGTACGCCTGCCAGCACATCTAACAGGTGCTGGCTCCTATGGGCTTTCCAAATAGGTGGTTGAACAGGTGCTGGCTCCTATGGTCTTTCCAAACGCACCTATGGCCTTTCCAAAGGCTTATTCTCTGCATATTTCACCGTCCCCATTCCTGGATCGTACTGTTCGTCTTCTAGGTACTGTGCCTCTTCTACAGAAAGAGAGGGCAAACGCAGAAAGGCGCAGCATCTGGGCGCAGAGCCTGCACAGGTGAAATCTGTGTGAAATCAATTAGTATTCATATTCAATTTGTTATATATATATATATATATACAACCAAGTTGTTTTGTTTGTATTACAGGCAGAGCACGGCCCTGGTAACCTAGCCTGTAAGTGAACAAAAAGCAATGCACCCCACGAGACGCGAATTGAAGCTATGGAACGATTTCTTGAACGAGTTGAAGCATAATTTATACTGATAAAGGAACTGCAGAATTACAGTTTTGAGATAAAGAGCATTTATACCTGGACTGTCAGAACTCTTTTAGCTGGTTAAGCGAGTCTTATCTTTGGAGGATCCGCCAATGTGCTCCTGTAACTACTCTTTGTTGCTCACACGGTAACCTAACTTACCCTGCAATTCAAACATTTAATTAGATGCCCTTGAGTGCAAGTCGTCACATTCTGAAGGAATCCAATAAATCAATTTGTCTGGTTAAAATCACGTTACTGAAATCTAAATATAGAGATGGAATCTTTAGTAAATTTGATAATGAAATTGATTGCAATAGCAGCTTGAATTCATATATGAATTTTGCAATCTATTAATCTCTACTGCATTCTAATGTTACAATTTATAATCAATTTCAACGAACAAAAACAATGTTAACAGGATATTTTTTTTAATCTCCCATCTTAACTACCAAATTCCATAATATTCTTAATCAAGAAATTGCAGAATACTCCCTAAATCTGCAGGCAGAAAATTTACATGCTAAGATATATTGCACCTTGTAATCGGTTTACGTATTGTAATTCAATAACGAATTAGTATGTAGCCTCAAGAGACCATGATTTCATACCTGTCTTTCCAGTCAAGTAAATGATGCTCTGCTGCATCTGTAAAGCACGACACACGACACAGGAAAAATATTAGTAATCTACATGTACAAACTGAAATAAATCCGTGCAGTGATTATGCAGTTAATGGGCTAGAAGTAACCGAATAGAATCTTGTCCAGACTCCTGCTCGGGAGGTATTCGTAAACCAGTAGCCTTTCTGAGCAGTTTTGCAGTTTCTGGGCAGCTTTCGTCTATGACAATTTCAATCTGAACTTCCAATTTTCCCCTAACTTGAACCTTATTCACTTGTCCAGCATCTCTATTTTCCAAGACTCAAACCTATTGTTGAGCTTGACCCTGTAGGAAAAACTGATCTATACTTGACAGGGTATCCCCTGTTCGGAAAGATCTCCTTATTTATGTTCTGTAACACCTGCTAACAAAACGAACTGAACGGAAATCTAGCTTGCTAACTAGTGTTATTTGAATACTCAATAAGGTGGATCCTAGTTTAAGACGATAGCTTCAAGAATTCATACACAGAATAACAAGAACAATTTAACAATAAAATAAAATGTAATTTGCAGAGGTTGCTACAGTAGTATTACAGTGCACTTTAGCCTTTAACTAACGGCAAACCTACTACTCTGCAACGGTACGTGTCTCGAAAGGCAGCGACTTCCTTCTTTCATTCTCTGTAGCTCTCTCCGTTTGCCCCGCGTTACATGCTCTGCCAAAAAGCCCTCGCACCAAAAGAGGAAATGAATACTACAATATATAGACATATCAGATCTCCCCGTCTCTCATAGAAGGTTGATGGTCACCATCAACTTCTGCGTATAGGTAGATCTACGCTTCGTAGGCAGTGTAGGTTGCATCCTCAGCTCAGCCTGTAGTCTGGAATAACTATCTTTTGTCGTGGTGTTCATGGCAGCTTTGGGATGGTTTGTTCTTCTTGCAATCCACCTTACAAGTCAGACAATCTTCCTTCTGACCCAACTGATGAGTGGGGATTGCTAGTAATCACCTGTTCCTCCTGCTGCTATGCTCTTAATTAGGCAATCAAATATTCTACAAACTGGATGAGAGACGGTTTGAACAATCTGTCATCGGGAGACTCTGCCAAGTAGCGTGATTAGCTCACATCTGTACACCTGCAAACTGAAAATATGACACGAAGAATTTCACCTTCTTCTATCTGCCCATTTCCTACTGGTAGCCAAAACATACATCTACAACCAGAGTCTAATTTTATCTACTTCACAATAATTTCAGCAAAAATGGCTGCCCTGTGGACTTTAGATTGTCTGAGCACAGTCAAATATAGCGTTGTAGCAGGTGCAGATATCCACTGCAAGTTGCACCAAATAGTTACAGTTCGACCTCTGCAAGACATGCCATCAGCATCAGTAACAAAGTGGATATCTTGCCTTCTCCCTATATTGCCCAAAAGAAGGGTTGCTTCAGAGGCGCTGGTTCGATTTGTTGCTGCCTCTGCATGTGCATGCTCGTGGCGTTCTGCGTGGCCTTCAGCTTGATCTTGAAGTGGGGCGGATCACGTCTGGCCCGGCATCTGAGAATATATTTGCAGAGATCTGCAACTCATGCACCATTTCAAACCAAACTAATAAAGTATATAAAACTAATAAAGGAGTAGGCTCTGCTAATTCAAACCGAGATTCAGTCGATCAGATCAGAAGCTCGATAGCTCGCGTTATTTGGCAGTGGAAATCCTGCTATACAAGTCATCAGCGTGGCCTACTTATAATACAAACCAATATGCAGTTCCTCTCAAGCGAAGTAAGAAAAAGGTTGGAAATAACAGGCTGGTAACAGTCTGCTTGCACGAGAGGGCGCTGGGAAGAAGGCAATCGAAAAGCACGAGAGTCTGGCTCAGTGAGCATACAAAGGGGTAACAGCCATCAGAGGGAGGCGGGCATGCAGCATATATTACTGCCATCTGAAGGATTTCTGGATGCTCGGTAATGAAGGCAGCTGGTAGATGAGATACGTGGCGAGCGGGCGCCTAAACAAACTACATGGTAATCAATAGAAACAAAGGAACATTTTAACATGATTCTCAAATGAGTCCACGTAGAGCCATACGCATAGACCCTAAGCAGAAGACGGCTCCTTTTTTTTATATATTAACAGCTACCCCTTCGATAATCCTGTTCAGTATCTTTGGCTTCTTTTCAACATGCTGAGGGTTCAATAGAAAACATTAAAGTGTGGCTGACATCAGGAAGGAGCGGATTCGTTGCAAGAGTTCAGCCTTAACACTATCAGGAACTGAGGCTGCACATATATATCAACCACAACGACTTGCCTTAATAACCATTCATTTTACAAATAGCGAAAAAAATCAAGAAAACAAAACTTATTAAAAATTTAGAAAGCTAAAACACATGCATCCTTAAATATGTCCAATGCTAATAGACAGTTGTCAAAGGCAAGATTACACAGTTTGTGGGTTCATATCAGACTATTGCGGCATGCATCCTTAAATATGTCCAATGCTAATAGACAGTTGTCAAAGGCAAGATTACACAGTTTGTGGGTTCATATCAGACTATTGCGGCATGCATCCTTAAATATGTCCAATGCTAATAGTCAGTTGTCAAAGGCAAGATTACACAGTTTGTGGGTTCATATGAGACTATTGCGGCCTAAGGGCTCTTACGCTGCGGGCTGGGGCAGGGACTAGCTGCCCCGCAGCCCCTCTTGTTTATTCATTTAGAGTTACAGAGATTACAATAGTCTTGAGCCAGAACATTGGTGGAAACGATTATAAACTACTTGTGCATGGAATCATTTTGATTACACTGACTACATTCGCTCTCTGTCGCTTACAGATAGTACTGCAATTTGGATAATTAGGCTGCTAACGAGGCTTATGCTCATGTAACGTTTTTTCCCTACTCATGGTTATGGTTAGATTGATTACAGAATGGACAACATTTTCAGGGTAAACACCAAACTATTCTCTATGTTGAAGAGAATTTTAGGCGAAATCACATAAATAATCATTTTTTGAAGCTTTTGGACAAATGATTATTTATGTGATTTAGCCTAAAATTTATGGATCACAGAAGTCTAAATTCCTAAATATTCTCTATATTATTAATATGTAACAAATATATTTAGACTGATTATAGAAAATAATTTACAAGCTGTAAACACATTGTTTACATTTCCCAGTATAAAAACCAAACTATTTTCATGAATAACACACGTCTTAAGCGAGAGGGTTTAATACAATTTTCGAATGTCGAATGCAAAAATGGACTCATCGAACTTCCATTTCTAATTCTGCCAGAGTCGTATGGACACCCAATTTAGACATCTTCTCATAGATTGCTCTTTTCACTTGAAGTGGATGATCACTTTGTGAAATCTTTATTTTGTATGTTACTAAAATTGTTGTAACAACAATTATAGCTACAAAATGACAAAGCTTTAATATAATTCCTTGAACATTTCCTAGAAATTTGGAGCACCGAACCTCTATATAGTTCTCAGTTTTTATACACTCAATGAATCAATAAATCTTGCACACAGATTGACCGCAGGGTACTTCTATATGATTCTAAACTTGTATACACTACATGAAAGAACGAGTCAATTTGGATTAAAAAACTGTTTCTGTCACCACTAAACAAATTATTATCGCACTTAAAATATGCATGATCCAACTGTATGTGCAATTGAATATAGAGGTTCGTGGGCAAGAGCTAATTAGCCTGCCATAGGGCATTAAATGACTGGTTAGCTGCATGCCCTTTAACTTTATAACACACCAGCGGGCATAACTAGATAAATGAAAAATAATGAGGTGTGTTATAAAGTTAAAGGGCATGCAGCTCACCAGTCATTTAATGCCCTATGGCAGGCTGGTTAGCTCTTGCCCAGGTTCGTGCTCTGTTGGGTAATAAATTAATAAATTATAGTGAATTGATCCCTTGGCATATATCATTTGAAATTATTAGAGTAACGGGCAGAATCGGTAGCAATGTGGGATTGTTTGAGTAATCCGAAAGGTATAAACATTAATCACTGTAAAATTCATATGCAAAGATTCCCTCTGGTGAAAGGTGGAGCTCAGAAATCTCAATCTCTTGGCTAGTAATGAAAGATGCTGGCATAGAGAAGTTGGCATTCATGAATACTAACCTTTTTAATCTATATATTATTATTAAACTTCTTCAAAATAAAAAATAGTATAGATATTGAATTTCAATCTTCTAACTAATATCTTCTAGCTAGTATATTTTTTAATATTAACTTTTTTACTTATTTATAAATAATCAAATTATCAAATAACATAAATAATATATAAATGAGAACTTAAGTCTTATTCATTCATTATCAAATAACATGAATCATATATAAATGAGAACTTAAGTCTTATTCATTCAAGTGATAGTAACTACTCTAAATATGAAATACCTATTATCATTTAGCAATTATAAACTTAATTGAGTAAGGGATATATAAGAGTCCATAACCAAGTTATTTGTTTATTTTTGTTGGAATTCCACTATTTATTTTAATAAAGTTGGAGGTGGGTGTTTTTGAATCATTTTTTTGATGGTAGAAATAGATTCAACACCATAAAAAACTCATAGGGCACCCAAATTATGAAGCTTGATAGTCGTAACCTCCTAAGTTCAAAAATTTAAGTTAGATTTAGTCAAAATCATAAGATTTTCAATTATTTTATGGGCCAAAACTTTGGCTCCTTGTACTATTAATATTACTCAATATCTCCAACAACCAGTTTATCTCAAATTAAAATAAATACTCCATCTCAAGCCTAGATAAGTTTCACATAGGTTTAATAAGTTTCACTTCTATTAGCTAGAATGCCATCATCATTGTTAAAATATGCTAAAGTATGCATTTTCTCTTAGCCATTGAAACCTTATTCAATGTTGTTGGTATCTTTGGGATGCACAAGTAGAGTCTCGTCTAAAATTTGAATCTCTTTCTTCTGAACTTCACAATATCGAGTGTGTGTTGATTTAATAGATGAAAAATGGAAGACAAAGTAATGGAAAGGTAAGATGAAATTCACAGGTCTCAGACAACTCTCACATTGAAGTCTACTCACACTTACTCTTACATTTATGAAGTCATAGTTGAATATATTTATAAAAATACAATATAGTTTAAGAGTTTAAATAAACTACTAAAGAATAAAATTTAAAAAAAATAAGATTAATAATCTAAATGAGGCAATAATAATATATAACAAAGTCTAAAAAAGCTTATATTAGAATTTTCTCCATTTTTCTATTAACACCCCCTTTAATAGAGAAATGTGTTCTCAACAACACTAAATTGGTTTTTAAATATTTCAAGCTTTGTCTTTCTAAGTCTTTTTGAAAATGTTAGCCATATTTTCATTTGTGATACAATAAATTAGATAAATCTAGTTTGAATGCATGGGTATTGGGTTTCAATGTGCTTTGATCGAGCATGATACTATGCATTGTTAGCTATGATGATCATATTTATAACCATTGACATTTTCTTTTCTTTTCCCACATTTTGAAGAATCCACCTGAACCAAATTGCTTCACAAGTATCACTACATAAGGCTTTTCACTCACCTTGAGTTGATGACAAAGAAATAGTTGTTTTTTTCTTATTGCTCCATTGGATGATCCCAATTCCAAGGCTAAATGCACATCTTATGGTGGATTATGTCATTAATGTTTCGGCCCAATCTGAATTAAAAAAACCTCCCAACTCAACATCAAATTGATCAATATATTTAATACCAAAATTAACAGTCCCTTTCATATATCAAAGGACTCTCTTCATTGCTTTCCAATATATTTCATGGGCCTTAGCCATGTATTGACTAAGGATGTTGATTGAATATGCTATGTTCAGCCTAGTTGCAGTGAGATAGTTTAGACTCCCCCAAGATGACAATAAAGTGCACCATCCACCTCTTTTGTCTCATCATCAATGCAAAATTAACATTATGTTCTAAAGGAATTGGCATTGCCGTTCATTGATTCATATTGAATCTTTTGAGTAGCTCCCTTGTATATTTGCTTTGTGTGACTAGTTTCTGGCCAACTTCTCTCCATAGCTCAAGACCTAAGCAATAATGCAATTCACCATGGTCTTTCACATCAAAACCATGTGACAATTACCTTTAATTTCTTCAACGAGCTTAGATCCATTGCTTGTTATATGGTAAGATCATCAACATAAGAGGAAATCAAAGAAATTGCCCCTCTTTATCTAGCTTGATATATAAGTTACGATCACTCTTACATTTCTTAAAACCTTTCTAAGTAAAAGAATAAATCTTCACATATCAAGATCTTTGTCCCTATTTCAGCTTATAAAAGGCTTTCTTTGATTTACAAACAAGATGCTCTTTACCCTTCATTACAAATCCTTCTAGATGAGCAAGATATACTTCTTCCTCTAATTCATGATTGAGAAAAGCATATTGGACATCTAACTATTGTAGTTTCCAATTTTTTTTGTAGTTAAAGAAATCATCAATTTAATTGTGTTTAACTTAGATATAGGTGCAAAGGTATCTTCATAATCAATTCCCTCTTTCTGTGAATATCCCTTTGCAACCAATCTAGCTTTGGATCTATCTATAGTACCATCAATGCTAAATATTGGTTTGAACAACCATTTACAACTTATGGTAACTTTGTTTTTAGGAATTCAATTAATTCTCATATATTATTTTTCATCATGGACTCATATTCTTCATTTATTGCATCACTCCATTCTTTATGTTCTTTAGCTTGTTCAAAATCTAAGGGCTATATGACATTGATTACTTCAATCATCAAGGCGTAGCCTTTATACATTACAAGCAATTGATTTTGGCATGATGACCTCCTTGGTGCTTCACTGGTATCACCTACTCTTGGTGTGCTTTAGCTACTTTAAGTGTCGATATTGTTGTATTATTCCTCCTATTTCTATTCTGGTTTATCATCTGCTACTTCTTTAACATTATCATCATAATAATAAGGAATATGTTATGCAACATAATTGTCCACTTTATCGCTTTTATCAACATGCTCATGAAATAACATGTCTCTACTTGCAAACATTATTGTTTGCAGGTAAAACATATTATATGCTTTGTGATCAGAACCATTTGAACATTAAAACTTATATATATATATATATATATATATATATATATATATATTGAATGATGGTGTGTTTTTACAAGAAGGACCCTGACTTAAAGAAGCTTTAGGGAACCTTTTCGAGGAGCAACATGATCTTTGATTGTGCCCCAATTACATAATTAATTAATTACGTAACAACGACTGTTTTTGGAAAAAGTATTATGTCTCCTAGGAGGCTTCATGCTCTAGTAGATTCTCCACTGGCTAAGGTATTCGTTAATTATTCGACATCACAACTTCCTTTCCCTAGTGGTAACAATTCCTTTTGGTTCTAAGATGAACTTTCCTTCATCATCTAATATAAGAAGCGCTGTGTGTGCTCATTGGTGTCTCCCCAATGTTTTTTTAAGACAAAATATATGGAAAACATTGTGAAATCCGTTGTTCCTCACCAGGCTTAAGTTGTATGCAACTTGGTTGATCTTTTTGTTAATATGATGTGGTCCATAAAACTTTGGCGCGAATTTGTTTTTTTCTTTTTGTTTTAGGGATAATTGCTTGTAAGGCTGAAGTTAACAAATACCCATTCTCCAACTTCAAATTCTCTCTTTGTTCTGTGTCGGCGAGACTACTACTTCATGTGATTTCGTGCAATACTTAGATACTTCATGTGATTTCGTGCAATACTTAGATTTTCTTTTAATGTTTGAAAATATTTTTGGGTTTCTTCTAATTGCTCCTTAACTGCTAGAACTTTTGTCTTGGAAATGGCCAAATGCTTCCATTCGGGAGGTTCATATCTGTACAGAGCTTGAAATGAGGTCATCTTTGTGGAAGTGTGACAAGTTGAATTGTACCACCATTTAGCGAGATGTAATCATAGAGCCACTCGATTTTTTCGCCTGATGCATAGAAATGAAGGTAGGCTTACAAGCATTTATACACAGTTTCTGTTTGACCATCTGTTGAAGGTAGGCTTATAAGCATTTATTCACAGTTTCTGTTTGACCATCTATTTGAGGATGATATGCATAACTCATGTTGAGGTATGTTCTAATATGTTTGAAAATCTCCTTCCAAAAATTCACCTTAAATTTAAGATCTCTATCACTAACAATGACTTTAGGAAATCTATGTAATTTTAAAGATATTCTTGGAAAATATCTTGGCGATCTATTTTGCTGAATCTGATTTCCTCATTCCTATGAAGTGTGCATATTTGGTGAGTATGTCTATTACTACAATAATTTTATCTTTCCATTCTCACATGGGTTATCCTTCAATAGAATCCATTTATATTTCTTCCCATTTTTGGTTTGACATTGATCACATGCTACACATTTTTTTAATATCATTATTCATACCCCTCCGAAGAATGATTGACAAGAATTATAGTAGGTTTTAAAGAATCTTATGTGTCTTGTTGACAATGAATCATGCGAATCTTGGCTTTAAATTTGGAATTTGAATTGAGATACATTCTTACCTTGTACCATTTTAGAATATTGCTTTTCCATTCAAATTTTGAATTGTGAGGAAGGTTATTGATTATAGCACTTGTTTCTAATTCTTTTGCATATTCACTTCGAATATCATTGATCCAATTAGGAACAACAAGCGAAACTGCAAGCAATGATGGTTCTTCATCTTTCCTAGGAAAAGGATGAACTACTTAGATGTTATCTTTCCCTTTGTTATGTAATATATCCATGTCAAATGCAACGATTTTTTCAATCCATTTCTGTTTTTCTGTAGATAGATTTTTCTATTGGAGGAGATGTTGAAGACTATTATGATCTGTTCATATTAAGAACTTACTTCCCAAGAGATATTGTCTCCATTTAGCTAAATCATTCATAATAGCAAGAATTTCCTTTTTGTATGTAGACTTAAGATGTTCTTTCTTATTGATCTTCCTACTTTCAAAGGTGAGTGGGTGGCTTTCATGCATTAGTACTAATTATATACCAAAACCTGAAGCATCACACTCAATTACAAATGGTTTTGAAAAGTTTAGAGTTTCCAATCCAAGGGAATTAGACACAAATTCCTTCAAGTCTTAAAAACACTTTTGTGCTTCATCATTCCATGGAAATGGTTTCTTCTTTAGAAGGTTCGTTAGGGGTGTGGTTATATGGGCATATTGTTTTATAGATCTTCGATAATATTCAGTCAATCCTAAGAATCCTCTTATCTTGGAGATATTACCTAGTTTAGGTCATTCCCTTATAGCCTTTACCTTATTAGGCTCTAGTTTAACTCCTTTGGATATTATATATCTGAGATAGTCTACTTCCTATTTCCCAAAAGTGCATTTGGACTTTTTGGCATAGAACTGATGCTTTTCTGGTACATTAAGGACTTGATCCAAATGTTGTAGGTGCTCCTTCTATCATTTACTATAAATTAGAATGTCATCAATGAACACTAACACATACTTCCTTAGATATGGATGGAATATGTCGTTCATAGTAGCTTGGAATGTTGTTAGTGCATTGGTTAAACCAAAATATATTACTTTAAACTTGTAATGACCTTCATGTATTCAGAATACAGTTTTTGTTATGTATTCTAGCATTATTCTAATTTGGTAATACCCTAATCTTAAGTCCAATTTTGAGAAGTATTTAGCTCCATGTAGTTCATCCAACATTTCATCGATAAATGGGATTGGAAACTTGTTTTTAATTTTATTTTGTTTAGTCCTCAATAATCGATGCATAATCTAAATGATCCATCTTTCTTTCGAACTAATAGAACTAGAGACACATACAAACTTCCAATTTTTGTGATAATGCCACATTTTAAAAGATCTTGGACTAATCTTTCAATTTCAGTTTTTTGATGATGTGGATATCAATAGAGCTTGATTTTGATGGGATTTGATCTTGATTTGACTCCATTTGTATGCTCGATTTCTCTTTTAGGAGGAAACTTTATTGGAAGATCTTGGAATACTATTTCATGCTTTTGAATTAGCTCTTTGACCTCTCGTGCTTCTTCATTGACCAAATTTGAAGTAAACATTTAAAATTGATGACACTATACTAAATAAGTTAGTGCTCCTTTCCAGATCATTTTAATCCTCTTGGATGATGATACAATTTGATTCTCAAGGGGTTGGAACCCATATAGCTTATATTTCTTCCCTTCCCATTTAAATTTAATAAATTTCTTTTGACGATTGGCAGAGTAAGTACCTAGTGTTTGAAGCCATTGGATACCTAAGACCACATCCACTCCTCCTAATGATACAATGTAGAACAAATATTCTAGATTATAGCCTTGAATTTGTATTTTGACTTTACGACATTTCCCCACCATTCATCTTAGTTACCATTAGCTACCATAACCTTCATGTTGGGCATGGAAAATGTGAAAATGTTGATTATTTTCACCATAGTTGAGTCCAAAAAATTATGGGTGCTATCAGTATCGATCAAAACCATTACATTTCTCTTCTTGATATGCCCTTTTAATTTTAATGTCTGGGGCTGCGATATACCTGTCATAGCCGATCATGACACTTGTGGTATATTCTCATTATCTAGTTCTGGAGAAAATTATGGAGAATCTTTGATTTCTTCTATGTCTGATTCTTCATTGTCTGAATCATTAGTTGCTTCACATTTATACAAGTTCTTGGTTTCTTTTCCTTCAGCAAATCTATGTCTAGGGTCCCATTTTTCTCCACAACATCTACAATTTCCCTCTTTCATTTTTTAATTTCCAAGTTAGTTTATTCTCCTTCACGAAGATGCAGTGAAACATATTTTTTGTTATCTGTCTTCACATCTTGAGAAAATCTTCGTCTCGAATATACACTTTCAACTTTATACCACTGCATATTTTCAGTAGATTTTTCCTTATGTCTGGCTACCTCTACAGAAGTGATGTCATGAATCTCAAGCACAACCTGGAGATGGGGTTTAATTCTCGTGGTGTATGATTGAATGAAACACGTTTCTGATAATCTAGGTACTCATGTAGCTGAAGTCTCCCATTTTCGGGTGTATTAGTCCACATATCCTTTTTTTTGTAGTCAAGTGAGTGTCGAGAATAGCTCTTCTTCCTTGACACCTTGGAACCTTTTAAAGAATGCATTTTTGAATTTCCTCCAACTGATAGAAAGTGTCACCTTTTTTCCACCACATATACCAATTATATGCATCATCTTCCATTTGCATGGATGCATGCCTGAACTTTTCATCATCATCGTCAATACTGTAAATCTCGAAATATTCTTCTGCTCTATTAAACCATGCAACGTTCCACTTCTCGTTACTATCAAATTTGGAGAGTTAAAGTTTTTCTCTTCATTGATATGTCACAACTATTGGAGTAAAAAGAAGTTATTGATTCACAAGCTACATATTTTGAAATTTGTGTTACTATTTTTTTGATGGGGTATGGACGATACTTTTGGAGGCTAGGGTTTCTCATGTGATTATGACGATTTTGACAAATCTAGAGAATTGAGATGTTGAGTTGCTTCATTATTCTTGGGTATTTGATGAGGTGTAATCTTCAACTTTTCACAAATACAAGTCAACATCACCATTGATTGACTACGATTTAGATTCATCGTAGTCGAAAGGATTGCATGATCCTTTTTAAATTCATTATGGTTCTAATTGAGTTGACTTCTATTCTCTTTATTGTATTCTGGAGTTCCTCAATGTTTTCTCCATGTCCCGTCACCTTAGTCTCGAGATCTATCATTATTTATTAAAATCAGTCATCGACATTGATGAAGACATTAATTGGGTATGAGTTGGAGTATACTTATCCAGGTTAACCCTTTTTCTTATCTTGACCGTAATTTTTTTTAAATAATGTATTAACTTATTTTTATTATAATATATATATATATATATTATATATATAATATTATATTATTAACACATTAAATATATTAAGTATATTTATATACTATATAAGTATATAGTATTTATTTATTATATAATGTCCACTATTATAAAATCAAAGTGCAGTGTTTGGTCGTTCAACAAACAATGTTGTTAACTGAGATTGGACACGATGAGAATGATGTTAACCAGAGATTTGGATGTGAGCGCAGTAGGGACAGTGGACGAAGGTAAAGAAGACTGGAGGACGGGGCTTGGATGGATCGAAGGAGGAGATTGACAATGCGGTGGGGGATGGAGTGGAAAATAGAATAGAGTTGTTGGGAATGGTGGAAGAACATTGATCAATGTCGTTGAACAATGAACAGGAGTTCCAAGCGCATCTGGCTCTGATACCACCTCGAGCATTAAAACTTTTAAATATCTGTAACATGATAAAATGATTTACTTCTAAATATTTGTAAATTGCTTTGCTTGTTTGCTTATATCCATAAAGAGCTTTGAAAGGAGTTTTATGGTCTTAACTTTTAGTTGGACTCTTATTTTTCAAATAAACGCTAGTACTAATAGCTTCAACCCAAAAATTATTAGTAGGATTTTTACCTTTTGTCATGTTTCGTGCAACTTCCACTAAGGTTCTATTATTTCTTTCAATGACTTCATTTTTTTATGGAGTATGTGGCACCATGAACTAGTTCACGATTCCATAGGTTTTTCAATACTTGATGAATGCACTTGATGTATATTTCCCCCTTGTTGTATTTACTTATTTGCTTTTATCCATATTTTTAAAATATTTAAAGCATTTAAATACACCACTTTTCTTTCCCATAATGTAAACCCATATATATTTTGTGCAATCATTAATAAATATCAAGAAATAGTATGCTCTTCCAAGTGATTTTGTCTACATAGTACACCACACAATTGTAAGGACAAGTTCAAAAATGTCTCTTTTTTTTTTTTATCTATATCAATCGATAACTCTTCCTTATAAAAGTTCCCTAACACACACCCTTCACATGTGCTATGTTCATTTTCATGCAATGGAAGTCTCTCCATCATTCCTTTTTTTGTAGTAGAAATTCATGATAGTTAAGGTGACCATATCTTTTGTACCATAAATCTTTTGTTGTAAAGGTTGTAGCTTCCAATGCTTGTCCTGCTCATCACATCAATCATATATAAGTTTGCAACTCATTTTAAAGTTGCAATAACATTGTAATGATCTCACATATATTTTACCACATAATGGGAATTTACAAGTTCTACCTTCAAATGTGTTAGAATATCTAATTCCTACTTGTCTCTAGTTGTGATTCTCACTAATTAAAGGAGTATGTTCGTAGTAGTTAGGATCCATTTCCTAGTTTGGTGTGTGGTTGAGAGATTTACTCAACCAACATATTGTGTGTCTAAAATAGTCTCTCTATCTTGAGACAACATTCCTGTATATATCTAATTGCATTTGATTAATAAATGTAATATGGATTCTCAGTTTTTATGACTTTTTAGGGACACAAAATCACATATTTGTTCACATTGTGTATCTACCCACACACAAATCCATACAACCAACTCTGAATCAACACACACAACATCATGCCTCACACTCAATGCACCAACTCCTTCACTATTCACTAGTTGGTCACACTAGTCCTTACTTACATAGCATCTCATGCTAAGAACCCACACTAGTTTTTACACAATTGCTCACAATAACCACACCAATCTTAACAAATGCAACAATTTCAATACACAACATTCTTCCTTTCTCACAGGTCCACAACCCTGAGACAAATTAAATTATGATATCAAGATACCAAGACATAAAATAGAAGACAAAATAATGAAAAATTAAAATTCTCACATTTATCAAACCACTTTAAATACATTTATAATTTCAACAAACTTAATAAAATTTAAAATTTATTAAAATATAATTTTAACTATACCAATACATAACAAAACCTAAATAATATCAATTCTAAAATTTTCTCCATTATTCTACTAACGTGAATCTGTCCAAAACTTAACCATAACAGCATATGGCATGGATGCTATCTCAAGATTGATAGCCTAAGTTTCCCTCAGTATGCATTCTACCTCTATTAGCGCTGTAAAATGTTTACTTTTTGTCATTAACCTTTCTAACTTCTCACAGAAACAAAAACTAAACCCAATTTTATCGATGTATAGGTTACACCCTTTGCACATAACCCGAATATAACGGGCGTACTTACTGGAACCTTGCAAACACGAAGCAGGAAATGGTCATCAAAGAAAGATGTGAGCATGAACATTTTATGAATTTTGCACATGAAGATAGACGTCTGTGTTTATGACATAGTGGGTCTGCAACAGTGAAAGTCAACAAAGTAGATGGATCAGAAGTAATAAGTTATGATAGCAACTAAATTAGTTGAAATAGAGCTTCAGATAGCAACGCGGCCATTATCTCTCTATATATTTTTTTTCAGGGAAGAATTTTAAATTTATAATAAATTAT